>OZ026615.1:7325802-7327590 GCA_964020975.1 Hermodice carunculata | reverse complement strand
TGAAATTCATTGTCATGAAAAATAATCAGACTAATGTAATCAAATGTCACAGCATATATGTGTCATGTTTGAGAATACAATATTACATAATATAGGTGACCTTGACCTACTTTCACAAGGTCACTGAGGGATTACATTTCACGAGATTATATTCTTGTGATGGTCATTCTATCTTTACATGGGAACATATATGCATTTTGCCATTACAGAAATATTATACAGAAAAAAGTTCAGGATGCATAGAGTCTTGGTGGCACTGCTGGTGGTTTTCAATGGAACTAATATTATAGGTGTAAAAAGACATTAAATTCAGTATTATGATCATAAATAAAGATGGAGCTTTGAAACTTACACCAACTATGCATTGGGTCAGTGGTCACTTTGTGAAAATTTGGATGACCTTGACCTATTTTTGAAGGTCAAAATACAAATTGCATATGCATATAATTAAGAAGTACAAAAATATAGATATGAATGAGCTAGGGTTACTGAAATGATACAAAATATACATTGAACATGAGTATCGGAATTTTATACTTGGTGAATGACCTTTTACCTACTTTTTAAAAGTCACTGATGGAATAAAAGTGAAAAAAAAAACTTATTGACATTGTAGGGTCCCTTAATTTGTCATGGAACTCGATGAAATGTGGTAGGAATGTTGTGGAGGTCAAAATGTTCAGATATCGTGATACTGGTGGCGCCACCGGTAAGTCAACACAAAATATCAGGGAATGTGTTTTGAGACAAGTATAATTCATTATCATCAGAAAGAATGAGACCGTGATGAGTCCAGATGTATAAAGTTAAGGATTCACTCATTGTTGTCTTGGCACATATTGCTGATCTTGCTGTTTATGATTCGTTTGAATTGAGAGAATGGCAAGAGAATATAATACATGATACTCAAAAACCTGGTCTGTGACAGCAGATGAAAATGAGCTCGTACAGTAGGTAAATTAAAATGAAATGTGGCCAAGTGTCATGGGTTATGTGGAAACAGAACGGAGTGGTCATGACAGTTGACTTTCATGTAAGCAATGTAAATGTGAAGTTTTCAAAATGAAAATGGGATCAAGTGTCATGGTTTATGAGAATTTGGAGCTAAAGGACATGTCCATTTCTGTTGAACCTGCAGCTATTATTAATAGTATTAAATAACAGAATGTATACAGAAAGGTACGTATCTGCACAATATCAACTAAAGTTCAAATATCCCAATGCGGGATCTTTTGGTAGCCATTTTGGAACAAATATCCGCATAGTTTACACAGACTGAGCCACTGTGATTAAGGACAGGAGATACACCAAACCTGTTTTAGGTATATTTTCCCCTTTTTTGTGGTCTGATCCTTCTGGCATGAAAAGGAGATGATAATTATGACCTGACACATATTACAATCTAATGTACAAAACTGTACAGCAGAGGCTTTGGAATGAGTGATAATAGGGCATTATGGTGGGCTCTAATGTAGGGTAGTATGGTCCAGTAATTAGAGGATTAATTGGTCTACATTCATTTTTCAGATGGCCAGATGACCTTAATTTTTTTTAATAGGGTTTACTGTGCAATTTAGGAGTATGTCCCTTGGCAGACACAAACTATTTATGGAATTCAATTTTATGTTCAAACCAGATGAGAACTTTTCATGTCAGGGTTATTATTTTGGGGGGGGGGGGGGGGGGGGGAGGGGGGGTAGTCTTAAAGTTAAAGTAAACCAATTGTGGAAAGAACCTCACACATGTTCTTCAAGTAAGTCTCTCTTGAAGCTAGGAAGGGTTAATCAT
>OZ026615.1:7020802-7323302 GCA_964020975.1 Hermodice carunculata | reverse complement strand
TACAAATGTTGTTATTGCTTGTGTCAGAAGATTAGTGACCACGATCAAGATCTAACTCTTTACTTCTTTTTGGGTTTCAAAGTTTGGGGATTAATTGACATAGAAACTTTTCTTTCTTTCTCTCATTCTTTCTTTCTTTGTTACTGTCTTTCTTTCCTCCCCCTCTCTATCTTTCTTTCTACATGTTCAATGTTGTACAGAATTCACAGATTGTGACAATTTTTTTGTCTGAGGAACAATTTATGAATGCCTTGAGTAAATTTAATCCTTGTTTATCTCGGACAAAGAACCAGTAAACAGTTTTAATCACAGTTCAATTCAGTGTCCAGTAGAGACTAGTCAGGAGGAAGAAGATGTAGATGTGGGCAAGGACAGCGAACACTTCCAGTGAAGTGGGTGCTGACGAAAAGGATGGGTATACATGTATTGAGACATTGTTGAATGAAAGTGAAGTAGCTCATAGTTCAGTGTCAACAGTTCCTCCTGGTGAATGTGGGGGACTGATGAAGGTCACCAAAGCACAGGACCATCATGGTCCTCTAGTTTACACATCACATGACATTAAAATTATTTTGTTTTGGTAAATTATAAAGCATAGCTGTTGAATATTGTATGCTTGCTCTATCAGAATTGCAGATTGATCTTCATGTTGAGGTCATCATTAAAAACTATATATATGTATTAGATTCCTAAACAAGAAATACAGCTTGTTCAAAAATAAAATTGGCAGTGGACTGAACTATTTCCTGTTTAGAATAGGACCAAGTCAACAGCTTTCCTTGGGGCAGGATGGGCACATTGTGTCCAACCCATGCCGAGGAAAGCTGTTTACCTGGGGCATGCCATCATCATAAAATGTTATGTACAGTTCTCACCAAACTTGACATTGTTTTCTGTTGATGAGAAATTGAAATAAAAACATTGAATCAGACGGCAATTTACATCCAAGTGCTTTTGTGCTGTTTGAGGAAGAAAGGGTTTAATTGATCGACATTTTCTCTCAAGGCCAGAGATTTTATTAAAGAGTCAAAGAAAACTTATTGTTGAAGTCAGCTGTCCTATGTTTAGACCTATATGTGAACCTTAACATTTTGTATGACGGCAGCTGAGCCTTTGATGGAACATTTTCCAATGTTTTTACAGGAGCTGCCTATGATATCTAGTTTGGTATTTGAGGAGGAGGATAAAGCAGTGGACATGGTGGTGGAAACCAGGAAAAATGCAGCCTTTAACTTTCCAGTAAGTGCAGGAGTCACATTCATGTTACCGGTACCCTGAACGTAAAAATCCTACACTCAGAAACCTTCAGCTCAGGTTTATACACACCAGGGAATATGCCAGTGAGCTTTTCATTACCTGGTTGTAACAGTATTTCAACTCGAGACACAGACATATAGGCTGCATTGTGTTGTGCTGTGCTGTGTAATAGTTATTACCTGCAAACCATACAAAAGGTTTGATCAGAAAGTCTGCACTATGTACAACTTTCAGGAGCAAAATTATGATGAAAATTTGCCTTTTGTGATGAAATAGTTCAGATTTGATAATTTAATTGTTTCAAAGTTTTACATTTTTTTTTTTTTTTTCAATTTTACAATTTTTGGAAACTTGGACAAAAATGATATCCATGTACAAATTTATGTTTGCTTGCAGGCTATGATGTTGTTTGTCGGACCACGACATTTCAAATCAGAACTGTACCACACCTTTAGCAATCTATGTAATGACCCAAGCCCAGATGTACGCAAGACAGTAGCCTCTGGTTTCCATGAGGTAAGTACACCCAATCCATACAAGTAAATATTAGCCAAATTACACTTGGCTGAAGTTGGGGTTGTGAAACTCCCAATATAAAAGGAAAATTTCTCTGAGCTTCTGAGTAAAAGGTTGCACAGGAAACTAATGACCCCGTCTTGGATGTTGCAAATGCAGATTCGATATTTCTAACGAATGCCAGATTGAAATGAAAGGTATATAAGTGATGCGCAGAGCAGACGCCTCACCAGAACCATTGAACTACAGCTACAGTTGTTGTGGACTTAAGTGTAAAAAAAAATAAAAAAATTTTTATCGAATTCAAGGATGACCAATGTGATGACAAGGCTGCACTATGTTGTAGGTTGCTAAGGTACTGGGTGGTAATGTTCACATACTACAGACCGAGCTGGTGGTTTTACTCAAGGATGACTCCATTGATGTAAGTACCCCTTGCAGCATTAGGCTCAATATACATAGAAAAAGTATAGACCCGTATCTTTTACATGGATGGCAAAGCAGGCCCAGCCTATATTAATCACTCTCTGAGGCACAGATGTTGGTGTATACTTTTTTCTATGTTTGAGGATGAATTATCATTTTCTGGAGTGAAATTCGAAAGTGGTAACTCACTGTAGATCACATGGTCTACACATCGTTACAAGTAAATTGTGACATGCCTGCATCAGTGACATGGTATATTAACATATGGACAAAATTAAATTTGCTTGAGGGATGTTGGATTATACATCACACATAGCGTTGAAAAACTACGACGAACATAAGCGAACACAGCACAGCAGGCTGGCATTTAAAGTAGGCCTAGGGCATATTTTTTGTGATGAATACCCAATTAAACATAGACTAAACAAAATCTTACATGGCTGAGAGTGAGCCCATTTTTCTCTCACTCGGGATCGGGATGGTTGCTGGTGGGGAAAATCACTCATGACCTGCAGTCACTCTTGACATTCCCCACCAACAATGATCCCTTGTGTAGGCAAAATGGTAACCGACTCTCAGGCCTGTCAGATTCTCTATTTCCAACTTAATTGTTTGGCGGAGGAAACCAAAGGACTGCTCAGTGTACATGTGCCTGAAAGTAAGCCATTTTCCAATGTTCAGAAGTAGCCTAAATGAGCCAGCATTTGCGTGTGCCATTGTTAGATGGAGAGAGCAGAGGTGCACAGAACACTTTCATGATTGTCAAATCTGTGTCACCCTGTGGTAACTGTTGCCTCCCAAATAGACCCAGCTCCACGTTTTCTCAACTCTATCCAAAGCCAAATAGAGAAATCATGGGGCCTGACCAGGCTATTTTCAGTGCAATATTTCTGAATCAGAGCACAGACTTTGTGCGGAGAACTTAAAGGTGTTAGGCTAATACATGTATGCCTTTAACTAGCAGGCTTCCTTAGCGTATGTAGCTTGCTTTAACTCATTTTGCCATTAGGGAACAGTGAATGGCGGGGCATGTTGTGTTGCCCATATGCCATAAAGTCGCAAAGAAAGTGATGGGTTACACTACATGCCCCATTGTACCTATTATGAAATTGAAGTGCATTTTAAGGGTGTAGAATGGATGAAAATGGCAAAAATGAACCAGAAAACTACAAAACAGTTCTACATTTACTTTCCTGGAAGCTGGCTGTTGCCGTTTGCGGCAGTCTCCCATTTACAAGGACCACCATCCCTAGTGTGCCCCCCTTAGCTGGGCCTACACCCAATTTAGGTTTAATTTATAATAATTTATAAGAATCTTCACCATTTATATGGCACTCATAAAATGGCCTTAAAATGTAAGAACACTGATTATATTCTGTCATTTTATGTACTGCAGAGCAAGTTGTGCATGTTTGAAAGGTTAAAAAATCGGGGGGGGGGGTGTTCAATATTTATCACAGTGTTCTTACAGGAAACATCTTATATGAAACAATAAAAAGATGGCAAAAATCACTCAGCCTCACTTTGTACTCCACTGTCATTTTATAAATGTTTTTTTCAATATGATCTGGTGAGTTTTACCATTAATTTTGTGTATTTTTAGATTATCTGACAGTAACTGAAGGTGTGTCTTTAAGGAGCAGGTTTCTGTGTAATGATGTTTTTATACATGTGTGTGTGTGGCAGTTAATTAACGGGAATGTTGCCATGGTTACCAGGTGCTGAAAGGGGTGGTTTCTGGATTACCAGAAACGCTGGAGCTGCTGGCCAGAGCCGGTGGGACCACCATTACAGAGGCCAAGGTCAGTGTGCATGGTTTTTCAACAGTGACAGCCTTTTGTGCCATATCTATGACATATATTGCCAACTCTGTTGTTGAAATTAATATGAAGCGCAACTTTCAATTTTTTCGCGAGAAAAGTATTTGTTAAAGTGCCAACGTGCTTAATTCAAAAAGTTGTAGCTTTTTGCATCACTCACATTCCAGTATCCGTCTGTCAGGAATATATTTTTAAAGGGATTCCCCAACAAATTTAAAAGTTTAGCTTGATACTTTTAACACAATCATGTGACATTAAATGTGTAAGTGTTGGAGTGATGTTATGTTTCATTGGTTCACTTCAATGTTAGACTAAAGATATTTGTCTAATGGGAGTGCAGGCTGTATGGAAGTTGTAAAGGGGCCTTTCAGGGATCACAGGTAAAAGAGAAAAAGTGAGACCATGTCAGCCACTGCCCAGCAGGAATGCTTTACATGAGTTTACAGAAACAGCCATTGCTATTGCAAATGAGTAGTATTGCTGGAGAAGCTGCAACAAAGAGCAAAATAAATATGCTTCAGTGGGTCATATAATGAAAGGGTTACAACTTTGATGTGTCAGTTTGTCACTCGGGCACAAATATTGTCGTTACTGACCAATAATACTGTGCCCCCTCGTATTATTACAGAAAAACAACTCTTTGCACAAGCAATTCCAAATCTGTTGTTTTACCCATGATCCATGAAAATTGTAGCCATGAACCCTTTATTGACCCCTTGAAGTTCCAATTGGCCATGCACTTCCTGTAGAACAGACAAATAACATAAATTTTTCATACATTGTGTGAAAAGTGGATCAAAATATGAATGTGACATAGACACATTTTATGATGCCATTATTGTGGCAAAAAAAATCATGGGCTAATTTTTAGCTCGGCCGACTTGTCAGTCAGCTGAGCTTATAAGATGGTCCGTCATCCATTGTCGTCCCTCCGTTGTCTATCCGTCCACACACATTTTGAACTTCTCCAAAACCATCAGCCAGATTCACTGTAAACTTGGTGGGGATGTACCTTGGGAGGGTATCTACCAAGTTTGTTCAAATGGTCACACTTCAGTGAGTTTTGGATTTATTATTGATATATTTTTTTTTCTTTTTGGGGGGCAAATCTTAAAAAATCTCCAAATCTGCTCACCCAATTACTTTGATATTACACAGGGACACTTCTAGAGACTCTTAGTTCTTAATTTGTTCACCAGGTGGTGCTGCAATTTTATTCTATTTTTTATGATTTTTTTTTGTGTGTGTTTTTGCCCTTTTTGACTTCTCCAGAACCATCACTCAGATTAAGCTGAAACTTGGTGTACATGCGTTTCGTGTGAAAGGGTCAAACAAAGTTGTTCACTAGGTGGCACTGCTGTGGATTGCTGATTTTTAATGTTTTTTTCCATTTGGGTACTTATCGGTAAATGTGCCTTTTGCTATTGATTACTATGCAAGTCAATGGGCATTCTAATGCTAATTCACTTTTGGACTTCTCTGAAGAAACTGTCATTCAGACTGACTTAAAACTTGGTGGCAATGTACCTTGGGTGGGTCTATACCAAGTTTGTTAAAATGGCCACACTCCAGTGATTTTTATTTTTCATGATTTTTTAGGAAAATATTTAAAAAAAACTTTTAATAGGATAGTTTAACATGGAAATTTCTTGTAATGCTTAAAACTTAAATAATTTTGGCCAGATTTGTGTCAAACTTGGTAGGGATGTACCTTTGGTTTAAACATATTTTATTCAAAAAATGAAACAGAGCCTATATAAATCTTTCTTGTATGTACTTTTGATATTAGTGTCTACCATATTTTGTCCTATCCCAAGTTCACAGAACCACAAATCTGATGAATCTCTAGGTCAGCTGAGCATGGGCTGTTCATGCAGCCCTCTTGTTGTGCCCACTCCTACCGGAGGAGGGGCATATAGTAATCCCTTTTTCGGTCTGTCCGTCCGTCCACCTGCTTTTCGTGTCCGGGCTATGATTCACTTGTCTTTCAACTTAGAGTAATGAAACTTTACACACAGGTGCATCTGGACATAAGGGTGGGTCATGTGCCAAAAGTAGGCCACTAGGTGAAGTATCTGGGTCACTTTGTCATATCCTTATAAAATCGTGTCCGGGCAATAATTCCTTTACTATTTAAGTTAGTTTTATGAAACTTCAAATACACATATATGTTGACAAAAGGTGTGTCATGAAACAAAAGTAGGTCACTGGGTCAAGTATCTGGGTCACAGTGACATATCCTTGGAAAATCATGTCTGGGCTATTATTCCTTTACTATTGAATTTAGATTTGTGAAATTTGACACACATTCGTATATCTTGATGTAAAGGTGTCTCGTGTAACAAAAGTAGATCACCAGGTCAAGTATCTGGGTCTCTGCTATTTGTGTCAGGGCTATAATTCGCTTGTCCTTCAACTTAGATTAATGAAACTTTACACACATGTGCATCCAGACATAAGGGTGTGTCATGAACCAAAAATAGGTCACTAGGTCAAGTGTCTGGGTCACAGTGACATATCCTTGTAAAACCGTGTCCAGGCTATTATATTAACTTAGTTTCATGAATCTTGACAAACAAATGTATCTTGACCTAAAAGTGTGTCATGAAACAAAAGTAGTTCACTAGGTCAAGTATCTGGGTCACAGTGATACATTGATGTGAAACTACATTACACTTCATGCCCGGGCTGTGATTCTGTTGTCCTTGAACATAGAATCATGAAACTTAACACTTCATGCCCGGGCTGTGATTCTGTGGTCCTTAAACTTAGAATCATGAAACTTTACACACCTGTGTATCTGGAAACAAGAGTGTGTCATGAGTAGGTCACTGGGTCCGTATCTGGGTCACAGTGATAGCCCATTTTGTTTGACTGCAGTCTTTCCAAAACCAGACCTGTGATTAACAAGGTTATAAATGAGGTGAGGGGGGTATGGATCTAGCAAATCTCTGATTGCCTTTTAATTATCATTTGTTAGAGCCTATCATTGCACATAGGTCTCTGGATGATAACTTCACAACTGTTTCACTTCAAACTTTCATATTGCACAAGGTAATGGTCCTTTGACTTGCTGACCCCAAAATCTATATTGGTCATCTACTGACCATGTTCTTTAATCCTACCAAGTTGGAGGCTGGCTGGGTAGAACCATTTGTAAGTTATTGGTCAGGCAGCATTTAGTCTACCGACCGACTGACCACCATGAGCAAACCTACTTGTCCAGTTGCTTTCAAAACTGAAATGCAGATGCAATGCTCCTGCAATGCTGATCACTAAATAGTTCACATTCATCCAAAAATCTTGTCACTTCATTTTACCCCTTTGTGGTAAATTTGAACTACATGTGCCAAATTTGAACTAAATCAATGCTAGCATATGTGACATATTGTGGTGAAAATGATGACTGGATAGACAGACAGACAGACAGACAGACAGACAGACAGACAGACAGACAGACCAATCAAAAATACTCTGCCTACTCCATGGAGGAAGCATAAAAAGTTTTGGTGATCACTCTTTCCTTGAGCTTCTGAACTCTATTAAGAGTTAAGGTTTATCCTTTCCCCCTCAAGTCGGCTGAATCCGGTTTATTTCAATGCATGCATGGAATTCATTTTTCCTTTCTTCATCAAGTCATTTATAGGAAAATCATGAAAATCGTCAGCCAAAGTAAGCTGTTTGCATCACTTCCTTCAAATTGCCAACCAACATTGTAACTAAAAAGTAGGATGGAGCATTTGTTCAGTGAAATTGCTGATCATGCAAGGAAGACCTTCAATCAACATTATGCTGTTTACAATACATATCCAGCACATTCAGTGAATTTGACTTTTCCTGTGGCTCATGTCCACATGTTTTGTTCATTATGTGTCTTTCCCCTTTAGTACAGTTTGTGTGGGATGTTTCTCCATCAAAATTTAATAATGGACGGTAAAAATAAACATGCTGCAGCACATTTATCTCGCCCATTTTGGAAAGTTCATCAGAGAACAGCATCCAGGTTTGTTGGTTTCAATGCATTGCTCAGAAGTTATTGGAAACAAGTACTTCCTTTCCAATGATGCCAAAGTATGCCCGAACTATCCCAAGTACATGTACCATATTTGAATTGATGACGCCATAACCTCAAATGAGTTTCCAAATATGGATATTACCATCAAATTTGACTGATTTTTGCAGCAGGAAATATCGATGCACATCAAATTTAGCCAATGAGAGGAGAGTATCCAAACATAGAACAGACTTTAGGCTTTCCCATTGTACCAAACATACCAGACATTTGTAAACAAATATTGCCCTACGGGGAACACAAACTTGTGTAAATTTGCCCTTTTTTCTGCGGATTTCAACACTTTTACGTGCCGTAAATGACTTACCGCAAATGAAATGTCACTATATGCACTGAAAACTATGATGTTGAATCAGTCCTACTATCTGCACTTGCTGACACCTGTTCCCATAATGCGTGACCAGACAGCAACTGTTTTGATATGTTCATAGTACATTTTTACCATTCATGAGGAATTAATTTGAGGAGTAGAGTGGACTAAAGCTGAAGTGAGGGGGAAAAGATTAAAAACTGAAAATTAAGAGTTTTTCCAATTTTACTTTTGTGTCTATTAACAGCATGTCACGAGATGTACTAGAATCTGATACATGTGGAACAAAGTCATACTCCTTCATTCATGAATGAAGTTGGAATTTGTAGTCTATTTTTTTTTTTTTTTTTTGGCAATTATAGTGTGAGCTGATGAAGCCAGATCTTCAAATCATGTTCATCACACGAGTTCTGAGAAACTGAACATATATTGATTTTTTTTAGCCATGTTGATACAGTGAAAACTCATTATAATGACACCATCTGTTCCCTTAGAAATGTGTCCGATAACTGAATATGTGAGATAAATGAATCAAACAATAAGGAAAACGAACTTTTGCCATGCAAAACTTGTGTCATTATAATGAATATGTTGGATATCTGATTGTCGTTATAATGAGGTTTCACTGTACCTTGAATTTGACTGTGTATCTGGTGACATAGTCCATGGGTATAGCCTTGTATTCCTGTTGAAAGGCAATCTTGATGATTGTCCTGATAAAGATGCATGTACGTACAAACTGCAACATTTCAAACGTAGAGATGTGAATGCCCCCAAAGTAGTCATGATGGATATTTGCTTCTACAAACATTTTACATGCCAAATGAATCCCAAATTGATATCATTTTGGTGCCGGTGACCAGCGCCCCCACCCTTACCCCTGGACATCACAATTATAATTTCCGTCTGACATTACAAAAAGGTGGCAAGATTATCAATGTACACTCACGACATTCATGCTTATTGTAACTTTGATAGTGAAAATAGTTTCTGATCAATAAACCAGACAATGGTTGTGCCTGCATTCATCAAACTTAAGAAGTTTGTCGTGGCCAGTAGATGACCCATATTAGTTTTGGGATCAACAGGTCGAAGGTCAAGATCATGATGATATAGATAGCACCAACCAGTGTGCAAACAATAACTAAATAGTTGTATCTATCAGTCTCAAACTTGGGAAGATGGATGACAAGGGCCAGAAGGTGACCCCTAGTGATTCTTGGGTCGCCTCGTTAAGGTTACACGCCTGGTGATCTTGGCAGTGAAAATGGTGTCTGATCAATAACAGTGCTGTCCAGCTGAAAACATCTGTAGCAAAATTTTCTTTCCTTGTAGCAATTTTTCCACTTCTTGACATAAGAAGCACTTATTTTTGAGAAAATTTGTAGCAATTTTTAAGAGCTTTGTAGCAAAATTTTGCTACAATGCTCCAGTTGGACAGCCCTGAATAATTCCAGAATGGTAATATACCTGTCGCCCACAAACGTGTTAGGAACTTGGTCAATAGATACCCCCCACCCCCACCCCATTGATTTTAGGGGTCAGCAGGTCAAAGGCCAAGGTTCATAATAACCTTAACAAAACATGTCCAATCAATAACTCAGCAATGGTTCTACCTACAGTCCTCAAAGTTGGTATGATATTTCATCATGGTCAGTAGATAACCTTTATTTACTTAACAGCTATCAACTGGCCATTAACAGATTAAGGGGGAGTGGCTGGGGCAGGGGGACATATTTGTTTCACAACATACCATTTCTTATTAGTGTTCATGATAAAAATTTTTCTCAAAATATAACCTACCTATCTAACTACGCCATTTTTGCTTATAGCTTGACAAATGTTCATCCAGTAATATGTTAATCAAAGGTAGCTGTGCAGTGAGCTGGTGGATAAGGTCATTTTTCCTCCTCTAAAAGTGGCATCTGTAAATGTTGAAAGTCAGGAAACCTTGAAAGCACTGTAACCCTCACAGGGTATGTCCTTACACTGTAGTGTATCTTGTAATGTCCTTGACTCACTTTGTACCACTTGTGTCTTACAGGAAAACGTTTTCCTCGTATTCACCCGTTCCCGTTTAGACTGTCGCAAACTGACTGGTGGTCAAATGTTATCTGCTTCAGTGTGTGTGACCAATGTCGATAGAAATGAAAATGATTTGATTGATAATTGTAGACGAGATCCTTAAAGGTAACATGTCTCGGCTCAAGAGCTTTTCATGCGGTTGGGCATTCAACACCCAACCCATGCCAAGGAAACTTTCATCTCAGTTTTAATTTGAGTTTTATTCCAAGGACAGAAAAAGGTTCAAATTAAAAGAGAAAAAATTCATTTTTACCCAAAAGTCAAGGAGAAAAGTATTTTCCTTTTTGTCTGGAAAGCCATAACCTGGTAAAAAATGTAAGGGGTGGGGTATGGTTTCAGTTTTTCTTCAGCAAAGTCGCTTTCATCCCTGACCAGTGTTTACCGACCAATACTTGTCATAATATGCCCATCAAGTAGGAAGTTCGTCACCTGACAAATTAACCTCACCTGACAGAACGAGAGAAGAAAGAAAAACAAAAAAAAACAAAAACAAAACATCTTCCGGACAGTAGGCCTACATGTACATTGACTCACCCAAAGGCACTGCCATTAGCAATTCAGGAGGCAGACGAGAGCTTAAGATTATTATGGTACCTATAAATGAACAGTCTAGAGCAGCGGAAGTGGCAATTTACAGTCTCAAAGGGGATAATGTGGCAGTATATATGGAAAAGGATAGGAAGCCTTTAGATTTATTAATGGCAAGCAGACCACCCACTGACCAGCTGCTGGGTAACCATGACAAAGCACCTCGAAGAAAGGAAAAAAAAGTTGAAAACAGTAAGGCGTCATTTTGTACAGCAGGTACCAGTTAGGCAGATTGTTTCTGGACATATGGATTGATGTAGTGTCTGATAATAATAACAATGGCAAATTTAGTTGAACTCTTTCGGTGCCAACTGTGACTATACTATAAAGTCGAATTACCTAATTCAGGAAAAACACCTGCGCTGAATTATGATAAGGGTACCAGATTCGTGTTCCTTGGAAAAAGACCTTCAATTGAAGTACATGTACCAGCAACCTTGTAGTTACGTAGAATGTAATGATCCAGGTCAACAGCTTGCCTGAAAATGCTTTGGGGGGCAATCTACCGAAAGCACGCCGAGTAACGCTGTTGACTCATTCCAAAACGTGGCACTGAAAAAGTTAACATATGCTGTCACAAAAATATATGCAGGCTTACCGGAATTGCAGTGAAACTTCCCTGAGGTGAACACCCTGGGGACTGAAGGAAAATGTTCACATTGGAGGTGTCAACCATAGAGAGGTTCACACTGTTTGCAGAAAGAAAATCGAGACTGAGAAAACGCATTCAGCTCATAAAGGTGTTCAGTTTATGGAGGTGTTTGGCGAGGAAGGTTTAACTTTACATTCATTGTGGCCTAGCAAACCTGACCATCAGAAAAAAAAAAAAAGACTGAAAAAGAAAGAAAATACCATGCAGGTGCTGCCATTGTAATTATTGTCATCTTGTTTCCCAGTCATTTGTGTTTGTCATAGGGTGTGATAAAGAACATTCAGAGTTGATTTTTCTGTCACATATTTATCCAATTGCAAAGGGAAGAGACTGTTTTCTTGTGTCACTATACATTTTAGGTTGATTTTACTGATGTGAAAGCTTGTTAGAATGGCACCATCTGCTCCCTGCAAAATGTGTCAGATATCTGAATACGTCAGATTAATGAATCAGATTGCAAAGGAATTTGACCTTAAGTGCCGAAAAAGGTGTCATGAAGTGAATGGGTGGGGTGGATATCTGAGTGTCATTTTAAGGAGGCTTCACTGTACATGTACCTTAACATTAATGAAGTAAAAGAAAATGTGAATCCTCATGTAGCAACACTGCATCCTACCACAAGGCATATTATTGAACATTTAAAGCATTTACCCCAGAATATACAGCAAAAGTATCTTAAATATGAGGCTTTGTAATCAACTTTTCTTTTATCTAGAGTGAAAATCAAGCACTGAAGTAGTTGTGCATTTCTCCATAGCTAGCTCAGCTGACTTGCCAGTCAGCTGAAATTATGGGATGGTTGATTGTCTGTCCTTCCTCCTATCATTGGCAATTTATTATTTTTTTAACTTCTTAAAAACTGTTGGAAAGATTACTTGAAGGGCATGTACCTTCAGGCTTTGGTGGGCCTTTACCAAATTTGGTCAATAAGTCACACATCAGTGATTTGTTAATATTTTTACAGCGATTTTTTTTGGAAGAATTTAGTGTATGGCTTTCCCACATTGCTTGAGAGGCTTTCACAGTCAAGAATGCTCACTTGGTAGGCAAAATTATTCCACCACCTTAGTGTAAGGAGAAACCCAAATTGGTGCTTTTTGACTTATTTTCAATTTTTGTAATTTTGTTAGCTATATATTATCTGTTGATGGATGAAGATCAAACTGCTATAAAAAAAAAAATCGATATGAATGAACGTACATATACCAATATGTGTATACATGTATTTTTACCCTTGTGCACCCTATAAGTTCTGAACAAATTGAACTACTGCCATGAAACTTGTATTGCAGAACCATCTCATTCGAAGCTTGGCTAAATTTGACAACCAGTGACCTTGACATATTTACAAGGTCACCAGGAGTGGGCAAAGTTTTTGCAGATGCAAGAACTTTTGAGCAACTTGAGCTACTATAATAAAATTTGTACTGTAGAAGTTTCTCTATATTTTTTTGTCATCAGAAGCTTGGCTGAGTTTGACATTTGGTAACCTTGATGTACTTTCACGGACATCAGGAGCCATCAGTTTTTTGACTGTGGCCAAGGGGGTCTCAAGGTCATTCCAACATTTTATATATTTGAAATTGTATCCATGACCAATTATGGCTAGAGACAAAGATTTTATAAGACCTTAAATAATGGTACAGGAGCCACTCCAGTGGAAGCATTCAACTGGGCATTTTTGTTGTTGTTGTTCCAAAATTGCATTTCTTCTCATGCATGCCCCCCTCCCCAATACCACCAAAAAAACACACAAAAAAAAAAAAAAAAAACAAAAACAAAACAAAAACAGAAAAGAAAAGAAAAGCAACATTATTTGTACTGAAATTTAAGATTCCAATTACATAGTGCAGTCTTTAATCACAATACATTTTTACATGTATGTATGTTTGTGTATTTTCAGATGAATGCCATGTCAGATATCATTCCCGCCATCATCTCATGTGAAGATGTTGTCTTTTCCTCCAACAACTGGAGACTACAAGCTGATCTCATGGACACATTGGCCTGTCTACCAAAATGCTTCACTAGTGATCATATCTTCAACAAATTTGTTCCACTCATGTTCCGTAAACTACACAAAGCGGTCAGTTCATATTAGTTCATACAATTGTTTTATAATTGCTTGATAGAGCAGCACAATCAGATCAGTGGCATTCTAATTAATAATGTGATGATACATTATGTTTACTTAATCGTTGATCACTGAAAGTGTTGCATTTATAATCACTAGAAAAAAAATCCTATATCTTTAAGTTTGTATAAAGTTTAAAGCACACATTTTCTGACATTGTTTAATTTCTGCCAAAGTTACAGAAGATCCCGCAACTTCTCATTGGTATCATTTCATCTGTATGAAGCAGATTTCTTTTTTCTTTTTTTTAAGTGAAGGATATAAGGCATGTCAAATATATTTTTTCTGCTTGGTGGCAGCACCTGCATGTTTCACATGACACCTTTGACCAATGAATGAAGTAGGTTCTGTTTATCGCCAGGTGTCTCCACATGTAACAGGTGAATAATAAGGAGGTGTTACCTTTAGTGCCACCTACCCTTGATGTGCTCCACTGTCAAAAGACCTAGCTTCGATCCTGCCAGGGGGGGGGGGGTGGTGGTGAAGGGGGGGGGGGGGGGTCAGATAGTAAAGGCTTTTTCCATGCATATGCCAATGTTCAGGCTATGGATTTCTTTGCGCTTTGATTTAGTTTTTTTAAACTTTATCCACATGTGTGGCAGGACCCAAGGATACATTGTAACAAAACTACAGGTCAGTTTTCCGGCTCACACCAGTGCAGTTGGAGGGGGGTCTACCTTTAACTATGTATAATTGGATTTTGTTAAAACGAGGAATGTATTGTCAAAATGAATCACTTTACAAGTATATATGTTGGAAGCAAATCTTCAGCTGCAAATTTCCGGAAGAATTGCCCATCAACGTAAAATCATTGATATATGGGGTTTTCATTCTTCAGACAGTGGCATACTTCCAAAAATATGTTCATTCTTAACGGCTGATTGTATTTTCTGTCAACAGAGGGCGATACCTGTCCGACATGCTTCTGCTCGCACTCTGCTCATACTGCTGCGGCATATAAAGCGTCTGGAGCAACGGAAAGAAATGTGTTACCGGCTGATACAAGGTTAGCTTGCATCATTCATGCCCATTTATGTACACTCTGAAAAAGAAGAAAAAAGTCAGATCTTTCAATTATCAATATATTTTTGGTCAGATAAGAAGTAAAAAATAAAGCATAAATGTTATTGAACTGAGAACAAGCTATGGTATGGTATTTTATTTATATTAAAGTGACTCGTGTCTAATTTGTACGATACCATGGGACAAAAGGGATGAAAAATATCAAGCTTTTTTTTCTGGAATGAACAGAAGGAGTGTACAATGTGGTTTAAGATAAGGAGACACCATAAATAGGAGTGGGTTCTTGTGTGTGGATGAATAAGAAACCATGATATGTAAAGCATGGAGTGATTCTCATTCAAAATGACATGAGCAGCCATGACCACTAGTGGTATCTCCTTGAATCATGCTGTTTGTCCATGTTTGGGGAGTGTAACATTTGTTCATACTTTGAACTTCATGCTGTTAAACAATCTTAGAAACTGCCTTGAACTATAATTATTTCTAACATCAATCCAATGCAGTCCTTGCATAATAGCTTTCTCTTCAATGCATCGGTAGTTCTGCCGACACAAAGAAAAGAGGCATTCAGTTTCAGTGGTCCAAATGGTGTAATGGTAAAGACAGGTCATCAAACAACACACTTGTCCAGAGTCATCCAGGTCTGAATCTGACTGGTCCCTCCATTTTAGTTATGCCCCCCCCCTTCTACCAGAGGAGGGGCATATGTTAATCACTTTTCCCTACATGTGTCCGTGCATCTGGGCTATAATTCGCTTGTCCTTCAAGTTAGATTAATAAAACTTTCCACACAGATTCACCTGGACATAAGAGTGTGTCATGTACCAAAAGTAGGTCACTAGGTAAAGTTTCTCAGTCTAGGTGACATATCCCGTAAAATCGTGTCCAGGCTATACGACCTTTAGTATTTAACTTAGTTTAATCAAACTTCACACACATGCAGCTTGACCTAAAGGTGTGTCATGAAACAAAGGTAGGTCACTAGGTCAAGTATCTGGGTCACAGTGATACATTTGTGTAAAACTACATTACACTTCATGTCCGATTTTGATTCTGTTGTCCTTTGACTTAGAATGATGAAACTTTACACACCTGTGTATCTGGCCACAAGAGTGTGTCATGTGTAAAATAGGTCACTAGGTCAAGTATCTGGGTCACTGTGACATATCCATGCAAATTCATGGCCAGGGAGTAATTCCTTTAATCTTTAACGTAGTTTCATGAAACTTCACACATACGTAATTCTTGACCCAAAAGTGTCTCATGAAGTAAAACTAGGTCAGTAGATCAAATATCTGGATCACTGGTATCTCCAGGTAAAATCTTGTCCAGGCTAATTCCTTTACTCATTAAGTTAGTTTCATGAGACTCCATACACACACATATCTTGACCCAAAGGTGTGCCATGGAACAAAAGTAGGTCAAGTATCTGGGTCATGGTGAGGCCTTTATATAAAACTGCAATACAATTCGTGTCCAGGATATAATTCGCTTGCTCTTCGACTCAGATGAATGAAACTACACACAGGTACATCTGGACATCAGCAAGTGTCGTGCAACAAAAGTTGGACATGAGGTCAAATATCTGGGTCTTTGGTATATCCTTATGAAATCATGTTCGGACTGCAATTTCTTTACTCATTAAGTGAGTTCTATGAAACTTCATACACACACCACCCAAAGGTTTGTCATGTGACAAAAGTAGGTCACTATGTCAATTATTATGCATCCTTGCATTTGTCCACTTTTCATGTCCAGGCTTTAATTCTCTTGTCTTTCAACTAAGTGAATCTTTACACACAGGTGCATCTTGGCATAAGGGTGTGTCATGTACCAAAAGTAGATCACCAGGTTAAGTATCTGCGTCACAGTGACATATATTTTATAAAATTATGTCCAGTCTATAATTCCTTTACTATTCAACTCTGTTTAATGAAACTTCATCCACACTTTTATCTTGACCTAAAGTTGTGTCATGAAACAAAAGGAGGTCACTGGGTCAAGTATCTGGGTCACAGTGATGACTTATTTTTATTGACTACAGTCATTCCAAAATGAGACTTGTGATTAACAAGGTTATAAATTAGGAGGGGGGGCACGGATCCAGCAATCTCTGATTGCGTATTGATTTCTGTAAAAAGCGAAAACGCATGAAAATAGTCCTAACAACAAAAGAAACAAAGGAGTGGTTTAGTTGAATTCATTGAAGAATTAACCAGTGGTATGAACAAGAGAAGCATGGTCCTTTCTATTTAAGCTCTGTCTGTGTATCAACACAGATATTTTGTCTTCAAGTCATTTAGGTTTGTGGAGTTCTTGTGGATAGTGATGCCTTTCCACATTTCACCGAAAGGTTTGTCATACAGGTGCATCTAATGAAAGCATGGCCCAAGTCATGCTCTTTAGATTCATGCTGATGGAGAACAATTAAAAATGTAAATGCGTAATATTTCATAAAATATTATACATAAAGATAGCGTTGCAACTTCCACCAGTAGAATTGTAATATGGACATATCTAATTGACAATACATCAAAGTTGTAAAAGTATGCTAATTAAGTTGATTTCAAAACTTGATTATTGACTATCTTCAAAACTATAACAGACATACATATTATTTTAATTTCTTTGTGCACTTTATTGATAAAGGCACACCGAAAGAAAAATAAACAGCAGTTATGGCACTTCAAATTATGCGGATTAGATAATCGACAATTTTAAAATCTCATATACAAAGTAGCTTCAGAGCTAATAGATGGAGAAACTCTGTTTGTGGTGACTTATACATGACGCTAACTGGCTGGTACTGTCTCTACACTGTTACTGCTTGTAGACATGCCAACAGATTTGCTGTGAAGAAAATCTTCATTTCCAGTTTCTGTAGGTGTATTGTCGTGCAGCAAATGATTACAAAGTGAAGTTGATATGTTTTCATTCAACAATTCAAAAGCAATTGGGATTCAAGATTACAGAAATAAAATGGAGTGGGAAAAAACATGAACATGTAGCCCTGTAAAAACATTTTCATTGTACATGTAGTAATATAGCCACCTTGAATGACCAGACTATGCCCACCTGTGGTTATTTACAGTCCTTAAACATAATGAATCTGATTTCCGGTCTTTGTGTGGTAAAAGTGGAGGTAATTCATGGCAATTACAATACTGAGACCATTGGTATGCTCCACACAATAACGGCCAATCTGCAGGGCCAGAGAATGGCTATTGTGTAGTCTAGACCTGCATGTACAATGACATTTGTACAACCAGCTGACAGGATAAAGATATGTGTGTGCAGGTATTTGGGAGATGGACAGCCTGCACAGGTTTCCAGTGGTGCTGCAGTGCACTGGCAATTGTACACAGGACCCCGAATTCCAGGACTGACCATCACGTATAAGAATGAAATTTGAGCCTGGGATGTAAATGGGTATTTATGGTATAACTAGTTGCGGGGCATTGTGGCCATAGCCTTGACGGCTCCCCTGTGTTTTTGCAGAATTCAGTTACTGTAGTTGTAGATATGTTAGCGCTCGACTTAGTTTGACGATATTAACACGCTTACTTGATGTGGTAAATTCAAGTGTGCTAAAATATCTATGCAAAAATAATGCACAAACAGTAGAATCAGAAGACTTTGCCCGAGTTTAAAGAGTTGTATGGAGAACTTTGAGGGCTTCAAGTGAGCACTTTGCAAAGCTGTTGTACAGTAGCCACGCATTTTTGCGTCTTGAACATATACTGGTCGGGGGCAGACTGGCAGCAGGGTAAAATCTTGCCCAGCGTGTTCACCCAAGGCGGTGATGGGGCAGAAATTTCCATTCAAGGTGACCCCAGAGTTCAAATTCGTTTATTTGCAGTTGTGAGGTGTGCCACACCTCAGGATCGCATCAATGTGTGCTAAATTAAAACGAACTAACATTTCTGTTTTTAGGCAAAAACTGCATTTGCGTTGAAGAAAGTGGGCACTAAAATGTCTAGAACTACTGTAATCAGTATTAGCAGATGAAATGTCGCCTTACTTGCAAAATTGACATTGATTTTGCCACTTCATTTTTGGTGTGCACTCACAGAGAAAATGAAGTTAGAATTCTATGTTTTTGAAGAACAAAGCAAGAACAACATCTAAAATGATTGGTAAATATCATGATGATTTACGTTTTTTTCATAACTATGTAGTATATGTTGACTTTTTTGTTTTTGTTTTCTTTATGTATAGGAATTATCAAGTTAAACATGTCAAAAGTAGGTCACAGGGTCAAATATATAGGTCGCAGCAAGATAGTTTTAATGTTTGGGACTTGTTACTCAGCTAATAAAAATGACCATGAAAATTTCATGGCACAATACGGATGAATTTAACAGGATGAACACTAATGACCATTTACTGGCAACTGGAATTCGTAGGTAGACAATCAATGGCCTTGATCTTGCAACAGTGATTCATTGAGTATTAGTTAAGAGATCAGTGTCAAAAATATACAAATCTGTATGTGCCAATATGTATAGCCCTGTGAAGACTGATCAAATTGGCACATGGAGCCCTCTGTTATGTCAACATGTATATTTTTACCAAATGTCAATTACTGTAGCACAATCTGATATTGTTGTGACATCTTGCCTCCAAAGCAGACCCAAGCTGCATATTTTGTCTACTCTGCAGGGGTCTGCCCTTCTTTGACAAGGTCACTGTTTTTTAGCGTTGGAAAAGTGATTCGGTTACTACCCGGTAATTGGCTGAGAGTGGTTACTATGGTTACAGGCTCTAGTACACTAGGGACCAGAGGCTGCTACTGGTCTATGCGGTAATGATGAACTTCCTGATTGGTGTCTCAGTCCAGGGGGAGGGTCACAGTATAGTTTTGTTTCCGTTACTATAAATAAAATCCTGTTGAAGAAGGGCAGCCAAAGTGTAGTAACATGGACCTTGGTCTGCTTTGTAGGCAATGTGATGCCCAAAAACTTTTTTTCAACTGCAGAGGTATGATCAGGTTAATGATGAATGCTGACTACACAAGTCCCATTGCTTGCACTTTTCACCAACCTTGGTGTAAAGCTATGGCTTAATTATTTGTGTTTGTGTAAAGTACGCCTCATGTACAAAGGAGTCTGAACATAAGTGCCCCCCAATGTCTGCAAGAGATGTCTGGTAATGTCAGTGATACATATGATCTATCAACCTCGTCCTCCGAAGGGGGAGCATTAAACATTCCCACAAGTACAAATGAGGTATTATATCAGACCTCTGCAGCAGTATCCAAGTGCCAAGGGTTTTAATGCAGTACCCAGAGAACAGTCAAGCGTACAATTAGCTTTGAAAACCTTGTATCTATGGTCATATTATGGGTCTTGATATTATTTCTGGATAATTATATACGATGTACATGCCCCCAGACCTTAATTTGTTCAACAGGGGGAACTCCTTGACTTTTTTTTTTTTTTCAATCCTAGCCCCTGTAGGCACAGAGGGTATTACCATTGTCATTGTGTGTGTTGTGTAGCCTTTGCACTTGTCATGTTTAATACATGAAACTCCTGTATCAGCGTAGGACGTGTCATGTTGCAAACCTGGGTCCTCGGGTCAGCCACTTGTCACCAAGAGACTGGTGCTTGCATTTGCATGGTTGGGATAGTGATCACCAGATAGCACCACCTTACAGTCTAACCTGGTGTTGTTTGAGCAACCACAGTAATGAATCCTTGCAATGCCACCCAGTGCCACATTCAGCAAGGAGGCAGCTGGGTGCACAGTGAGATCCCTGTATTAAAAGTGGCAATCTATGTTGCTCTTGCCACGCCAGCAACTTGGATCAAATTAACTCTTTCAGTGCCAAATTTTGGAGGGAGTCAACAGCTTTTCTCAGTGCTTGTGCCCAATGCACGCTGAGAAAAGCTGCTGACCTGGGATCTTCTCTCTGGAACTATAGACATACTGGTACTTGAATGAAAAGTCTTTTTACGAGGAATACGAATTTGGGATCCTAATGTTAATTCGCACTAGTCTGACTGAAGTAGGTCAACTTGAGTCATGATTGGAACTGAAAGAGTTATCTGTTCAAAATGCCACAGTCGTGCCTTCAAAACTCCCTGAACTTGACGTAAGTAAGAATCGTCAAATGTTTGCAATAAATAATTCTTTATTCTCAGAAGTGCAAGTGATACCCTTGGGTTTCATCAGTACATGTACACCCATTTCATGGTTGCTTTTGTCACCATTGCCTCATAATACAGTCGCAGATCTTGATGGGAAATTAATATGTATGTCCCATGTTAAAGTTGTCCCCTAGGTGGGACTCTTGAATTCTTTTTTTCTTCGTGCTGAATTTAAAAAAGTCGGCCAGAACATGTGTCCCTGCAATGGGAATGAACCAGTATTAAAGCCATATTGAAGTTATGCAGACGGTTATGCTTTGAGGCAGACGTCATTTTGAATGGGTCCCTGCAATGGGAATGAACCAGTATTAAAGCCATATTGAAGTTATGCAGACGGTTATGCTTTGAGGCAGACAACGTCATTTTGAATGGGTTTCATTTCATGTAGCCTTGACACAAGAGTGAGTGATCCTATTCCAGGACCCAAGAATCTGGCCCTGCATGTTTGCAGTGTGTCTTGGGATGTGGATGAGAAAGTCATTACATGAACTTCTCATCTACAGGTCCTTCCATTCCATTATGAGAAGCTATGATGCTTGCTATCTGGATCTTTTATGGCCTACATAAGGCAAACCATGACCTGCTTTTCCGAGTGAAATGGTTTATTTATACATTGCACAATAATTGGTTTCAGAACAGTAATTAATTGTCAAACAGTTTAAGTTAGCATTCTGACCCTGAAGTTCTGAGTGAAATTGCCATTATTTTGTGAATACTGTGCTTGGTTGGTGACTTAAACCCCGTTTGTAAGACTCCTTTTTTTTTCGCATCATGTTTGGCCTGCCACAATTCACTACAGCAGTCTACAGCTACAAAGTCAGCTGAGCACAAGCTTTTCTCAAGGCCTTCTTGTTGATTGATCAGCCTGTTGGTATGGTATCATGTATAAACATATATTAAATTTGATGCACAGGAAAAGTCTAGAATGAAAAATGTGTTGTGTTCGAAAAATTGGGTCCCAGGCATGATAAATAAATGGGCCATGGACTTACTTTTTCTAACTCAACATGGAAACATTGGGATGCTATGACAATAATGTATCAGAAGTGGTGTAAGAGATCAGTTTGCATGTCAGGCACTCTGGTGCTGTATTTCTCTATTTTGTGCACGAGCAGATCACTGTATCAAGTGCATCATGCACCAGGGTTTTTTGTTTTCTTTTTCATTTATTCATTTTTATTTTTTATTTATTTTTTTTTAAATTTAATTTTAGAATATTTTTTAATATAGAGAGGAAAGTGACACAAGATACATGAAGACCAGACGAGAAATACTACATTTTGTTTTATTATTTTTTCTTCTTCTAAAAATTGGAGAGGAAAGTAATAAAAGATATACCAGAAGAGAAACACTAATAAAGAGGGCCAGGTGTGGCTTCCAGTGATCTGTGTATTCAGCATCAATGCAAACAAAAATTGACAATTGAGCCTTCCATGTGCACAGTTAGATTGTGTTTCCGGATTGGATCAAATTTTGATAGAATGGTGAACAAACTGCTGTTTGTTTTGTACTTTTAGATTTGCAAGATTAAATACATATTAGGATCTCAGCTTATGACAGAAGCTGCAGGAACACCACAAAAAATTTTGGGGTAATCAGTACCTAGCAAGAGTCACACCTTGAAAAGTACTAATGCAAACTTTTCAAAATTACATATTTGTGAAAACTGTGTGATGCAGACTATTGCAAGTTTTTTTGGGTTTTTTTAAATTAACTTTATGAGCTAGTTTTTAAATGAATATCTGTTACCAGCTGGTGATATGTTGTATCTTGGGGATTTTTTTTAGCATCTGGTGTTGTTTCCTAAGTTCAGCCTTTTAAGATTTACAGCAACAGTCAAATGTGTGCACATCAGTTTCAGCTTTTTCATAATTCCAAAACAAACAAAAAAAGAAAACCCTTGGGACATATTGTAAGCCACAGACAGTACCAGTAGTTAGTGGATAATTTATTGAAATTTGTTTAATGTTTTATGTGACATTATGACTATGCATGGTTGTGACCGTCACACATTCTAGTACAGCTAGCGTAGGACATTTGCATGAAGCATCATATACAAATAGGTCTCACTGAGAAGAATAGTCGTCTCAGAGTTAGGGCCAAAGTAAGTCTCGTTAATTTCCTGCTGTAGATTCAGACAGTATATTTGTTAAAATACCTCAAGGTACCAGGCAAATTTTGTGTTTCTGACTGGAGCCTTTCACAACTAATTTAGTTTCAAATCATGTGCAACAGAAAACGTGACTGTTCCTAGCTCCTCAACTATAGACCACGATGACCATGGTGTGGCAACCAACAAACTTTATATAGTAGTCCCTCCTTTGAGAGACCACAATTGTCAGGTCTCTCTCTACATGTAGTACTTTTCGTGTTATTTATACCTCCTTTGAGGGACCACCTGCTATATGTGACTGCCTTTTGGGTGGCACTAATGGTGGTCTCTCAAAGGAGGGACTACTGTATATCCATGTAACCACTTAAAATTATTCTGTCAAGTGTACATGTATAAACACTAAGTACACATGTATATTAAAGTTCCTCATGTTTGTTTTCTTTGCATATTTGCAGACTTCTGCCATGGAAGGAGTTGCTACCAGAGGATTTTATTTATTGATACTTGCAAGATGGTCATGGACCTTTTTTCGAAGGCATTCTTTAAAGAGTACTTCTTTGAATGTCTTTTGGAGCTCAGCTCAGACCCCGTCCCCAACGTTCGGCTGCGGCTTTGCCCCATCTTGCCCAAACTGAAAGCTCAGGTCAAGCTACCAACAGATCGCATGCTTCTGCAGCAACTAGAGTCATGTGTGCGGAAATTACTTGTGAATGAAGAAGATCGAGATGTATCTTCAGCAGTCCAAATAGTGAGTATGCAAATAAGTTTACATAATTAGAAAATTAATTTTCTGTGGTCTGCTGTTGGTCAAACTCTTGTATTAGACACTTACATTCGCCCTAATTCTGGCACAAGGGAGGCATAAGAAATATGTGGACCCAGGCGAGACCTCGTGCTGCTGCAGTAGATAATTTTGCATGACATACATATGTGCAAGGCTATATGCGAAACGGGTTATGTTTTATCATAGTACATGTATATTCTATAAAATTAAGGATAATAACTTTTGCTAGATCAAAATCACATGGAACACTGATCAAACACGTGTCCAGGAACAGATGCTTGCCTGCTTGAGTGTGTGACGTACACTGACGAAGTGGCCCGATCCCTTTTGCCCATGGTTCAGGGTGAGGTCAACATGATGGCCAAACAAACGTGGTCACAATGGGAAAATCCCAAGTCCCCATGATCCATAACCTATGAATTACGGTGAGTTAGGCTCCACCAAACATGTAGAATAAAGTTAAGACATGTACAGTGAGTTATGCCATCAAAACAATTTTACGACAGTTTAAGCTGATTAGTTCACAAGTGAAGGCTCCTTACCAGGAGATGCATCAGGCTCATTGAGGTTACTGGGAACATGAAAAAAGTCAAGACTGGCAACCATTTTCAAGTTGCAAGAGATGTCTTTCTGCACCCAGACAAGAGTTCTTTATTGACATACAAATTTTAATGGGTGTAGGTGTTCAGTTTGGTAAATGATGATTTCTGTTCAAAGCATATACATGTATAATCGATAATGAGGAAGTGGTGGTGGCAAAAATCTGTGCACCTGGGAAAGTCTGCTCTAGATTTGAGCTGTTAAGGCTGTGCATGTGGGCGCCTCCAATAAGAGACCAGCTGCATCGTAGTACCACCGCCTCTTAACCTGGGCCTCCCCCCCCCCCCCCCCCGTAAATCTGCGACTGTTATTATACCCTGACATGTGCCTGAAAGTTCCCATTACATGTATTCTATTTTCTTCAGCAGAACATGCAGCCCACCATAATATCTGTGTACCAGACAAAAATCTTGTGGCAGAAACCCTGCTAGTTTTGCATTTCAGGCACATCTCTTTCAGATTTGGGGAATATTGTCAATGTGATTTGGCAGCTTCTGATTGGTGCTAAGTGGGTCTTAAACTACACGTAGTTCCATATGTTTGAACACTCATTGCCCTCTTTTATAGTTGTTTGGTACATTTTCACCTTTAAGGTCAGACAGGGCAAGAGATCAAATGCCCAAAACAACTGGTGATAATATCATATTGTGATTTCAATTGCTGCCATACGGATGTAGGATGCTAGGTTTCTATACATCAAGAGAGCAAAGACAGAAGAAATCCAGTGGTCATGTTGATCACAACTATCAGTGTCCCGTGGGTGGTTGCGTCAAAGACCGGGTTTCTTCAAATAAAAACAAGTACACTTCCAAGTACAATCCCACTGCCTTTGGATTGATTATCGACTCATAAACATCACATAAAGGATGTTTTTGTGATAAGCTACATCTCATATTTCAGGTGTATCATGACTTCCTCATCAACTTACATAAATGGTTTATTGTGGGGGCTTGTCCTCCATATATATATGAGTTTTTACATTCCGTCTGTGCAAGTACACGTGTGAGAACTCCCTGCCAGATCACTATCATATTTGCAGTGAGTGGGCAAGCAATGCATGTAGAAGGACCAGACAAAAATAAATGAATATTTGGTACAGTTTCAGGCCCACATTGCTGACTGGGTTGGACCTTGCAAATGTCTCCACTTTCTTGACAGCCAATTATGGTGGCCAGGCATATTGAAAACAAGTCTAAAGCAATATATGGGCCATCAAGTAAATTGATTAAACAGACAGAGTCTGAGAGAACACATTATCAAACTGCATATTAAAATTTGAAAGTAAGAAGTGTGAATTTTGTGTGAAGCAGTTTGCCAATTCACAATGTAGTTAGACCTGCCTTTTTTTAAGATACATCCATAGTACGAGTAGCATCATGATATAAGATTTGCTGTCAATACTGATAAAATAGTAAATATGAAGATAACGAAAAAGATCAAATGCTCTGTTTTTGCTTTTTTTAAGGCTGTAGAAGAACTTGACAGAACTCAGGTACAAATGGAATCAGTAAGTGTTTGTCTTCAATACTTTAATGTAAAGATTAAGTTTTCAGGTGAAATTGATAATAGCTATCAGAAAAAAATGCCATAGAATATACTTGTTCTGTATTCCCCACCTAAGGTAGTTTGCCATGATAATAAAGTGTACCATTTTCTTGCTGTCAAGCAGACCAAGCTGCATGTTATCTCTACTAATTTTGTAGAGTGGACAAAAATGTAGAGATTGGCCTCTTTAGCAGGCAAGCCATTTTCTGGAAGTACACCATTTATTAGTCGTCATCTTTTAAACTTCATTGAATCTAAATCACACTTTTGATTCTGTAAGCATTTATTCTGACTTTCATAGGTATGCACAGAGCATCAGTCTTATCAGACTGACAGAGGCTGGAATTGGTGCTTATCTTATTAGTTACGTAAAGTTAGCTCTCGACCATCATTGCCTAGACCTCTCTGTCTGGGCCACAATGCCTGACACAATTGAGTTGAGACTCCATTGTTCTGAAGACCTGGCAGTCCCAGTGGTGCCACCACTTGGTTCCTGTGGAAACCAGGGAGGGGGGGGGGATGACTTACAGTGGGCATGCACCTCTATTCTTCCTTCCTCCTTGGGCGTCATTTCTGACTCGCTGCAAGAGTTGAGAGCTCCGTTAACTTTCATCCAGAGAAACTGTTTTAGTGCTGTGCACACTACCTCTATTGCAGAATTTTTCTAAGCTCTCCTAGTCTCTTTCTAGATAGGAGCAGCTTATATTTGACTTGCAGGTCCTCTGAGAATTGTAGAAGTAGAGCTGGTCTTGACTCGATACCATTCTTTTCCAAGATGGCGTCTAGGGGGACGAATCACGTACAGAGGAGAGTGACATACATTCAATTGCTGCATGGCAGCATGCTGTGGGTGTGGAAGGGGACACCCCTTCATCTTCTCCCTGGTTGAGTAGAGAACAGAAGATGGGCTCACAGAACCATTTCATGGCAACCTTGGATGACCATGAGCACTGTTACAGTTGTCGCCAACAGCTTGGCCATTACACACATGTTCTCATGAGAATACATGCAGGTTTTGTGCCAGGTGGGGAGATGACAAGTGGCTGCAGTATGAGAGGAAAAGCGAGAGGGCTGCTAAATGCTGAGCCATCAAGTCTGACTCTGCCGAGTCTTTCACTCTAGTGATGCCACTAGAGAAGCAGAAGCAAACCCATGTGGCTCGCACCCAGGCTCAGGTGGTTGCTGCTTCTTCAAGTGACCCCACCCCCACCCCCCACCCCCAGGAATAGGGTAAAGAGGCAGCTTAGTCACAAGTTGGGCTGCAAAAGACCTGCTCGCGAGGGTTTTGAGTGCTCAGCAACACCTAAGGTGATGACCGGAGGTTCCTGATCTGAGATTCTAGACAGTCTTGGTGGGGATGGCCAAGAACGAACGATTGGAAGTGGAACGGAGCCGGCGACTGTAACCCCCACCACCACCACCACCACCACCAGCCAGCTACCTCCAAGACCCGTCTGAAGAGGCAGGCAAAGTGCCACCACAATCTTCTGACCCAGACATCTCAGAATGGAATTCATCCCTGCTGAAGCCACAATGGGTACCTATGGGTCCCAATCCCAGAACCTGGGCCAATTCCCCAAGCTCCCGCATACGGGACCTCAGGTCGAACATCCAGGTATCTCTGAGCATGGGACATGGTACATAAGTCTGTGGTTGTGTCTAGCTGTAGGGAGCCTTTAGCTCCTGGGTTGTGGCCCCTATCATGACCCGAGTGCCAACTCTGGCGCCTCCAGTCCCTGTGCCGGCTGCTCTCCCTTCGGGCCCGACCTTGACCGAGCAGCTGGTGATCCCACTGCACCCTTCCTTTGAGCCAGGTACCCTGCCTCCCTCCTTGGAGAGGCAAGCAGAACACAAGCTCTGCGAGGAGCAGCAGTTGCGTACGGAGACTTTATCTTCATCCGCCTGCCGGTACTCCCACCATGCCAGAGTCGGTCAGTTTGGATGAGCAGCTCGCTGTCTCTGTTTTGAGCCAGCTCTAAATTGGCCCACAGGCTCTCAAGTTCTCGCAGCTCAAGCAGTTGCCCTCCAGCCAGCCTACCTCCAGGTTGGCAGCCACTGTGGCTCCCATTCTGAGCCTCCCAAAGGTCATGCTCTCTTGCACTTTGGGGGAGGAGCAGATGCAGGCTGTGGTGGTGGCAGCAATGACTTCTGTGGAATTTGTCACTCCTCCAATGCAAAGGTGTGGTGATGGACACTTCTGTCACAAACGGCCGCCCCATCTGCCTCAGACGAACAGTTGTTTGGGGCCTCTGACTCCATTGGCTGGGGACGAGTCTTTGGACATTAACACTGAGGAGGAAGAGCTGTTGCTTTCCGATTCATCCATCAGCAGGCCCAGCCAGTGCCCATGCTGATGTTGCTCTTCTCGGCACAGCCCTGTAGTGTCTGTGGCGCAGGCTGAACCCACTTCCTCCCTCATGGATACTACTACTCTGGCACCAACTCAGGGCTTTCAGCAGGTCAAAGCTCTCATTCACAGCCTAGTGGGCAACCAAGCTGTGGTTGCTCAGCTGGAGGGCAGGGGCTATTGCGATGTGCTGCAAAGACTTGTCCTTGCAAGATGAGGGACATAGGTCCCCGATCCTTTTCTCGCCCATCATCATGGAGTTTTATAACCAGCTGGCAGCCAGGATTAGTGGCACTCGAGTTCCCTTGGAACTGCCGACATCTGGCTATCTCAGGCAAGGGTGAGTTCTCCCCTGTCAGGACGTCCAGGGGAAATGGTATTCCACCCCAGATTTACTCATCCCAGTCACTTTCGATGGATTTAGAGTGGGAGGAGCACGATGCAAAGACCCCAAAGGCCGTTTCTGTGTCCTTAGATGCCTTCAGAAGATTAGAGGAGGATGCTAGAGGCTCAGTTCTCGTGGGTCGTAATCTGATGTCTCACTGTCAGCTCTGAGGTCCCTCTTGGATAACCTCCAGCCTTCGGCACAGATCTCAGAGTGGGTCCGCGACTGGCTTTGTCAAGCAGCCTCACTCATGACTTTGTTGTTGTGCGTGCTCAACCATTAGATCATCACGACCAGCACTCTAGAGGTGAACATGCATTGGCTACACAGGGACGCCCATCTCCAGGGTCAGAGGTTGTCCTACCCAATCCACTGCCAAGTATGCATGGGGCCCCTATTCTCTAACAGGCTGAGAGATGGCAGACTTTGTTCAACAAGTGCAGGACCTTTGGGCCTGCTCTGCCGAGCTGGCCAGGACGAAGGCTTTGACTGACTCCTTTCGGTCGCTTTACTCCCAGGCTGTTGCCATCCCGAAGTGTAGCACCCAGACTGCACCACCACCCACCCACCCCTAAACCCAAGCCATGGCCCAGTCATTGCAAAGGACTAGGAAGAGCGGGAAGTGATTATGGGAAGGGCAAGAAGGCTGGTAAAGGCAAGAATCCAGGGAAGCCTCAGGGTCCCTGACTGTTGCCTTCCAGGCCACACCGTCTCAGGGTCGCCCTCCACCACCTCTATAAATGGCTCCAAGGGCCTAATCAGCGGTTGCCTTTCCGCCTTTTGCTCACAGAGGGAGTCTATCACTGACGATTTGTGCATCTTAAATACCCTAAGAGACAGCTATTCGCTGCCTTTCAGCGAACACAGGCCTCCACTATGCAGCAAGCCCAAGTGGTTCACACACCCTACAAAGGAGGTAGAAGGACCAGGGCTACCAAGCACAGGTGCCAGTACCCCCAGAGGACCACTGGCATGTGGTGGACCAAGCAGGAGAACATCGTGTGAGGTCAGACATTGATGCCATTTCAGGCCCAAATCACCATATACACAGACTCCTCTCAGTCTGGTTGAGTAGCCCATGTGGAGGGACGGACAGCATCAGGCTTTTAGCCGATGCAAGCCATGTTCCACCACATAAACTGGTTGGAACTGTAGGCGATACACTTAGTGCTCCGCCACTTCAAGGACCTAGTGGAGTGCAAACACATTCTCATTATGTGCGACAGCAGTACAGTGATGGCCTACCTCAACCGGCAGGGCAGAACGCGCTGACGGAGTTAGCCAGACATATCACTGGATGGTGCTCCATACATGACATCCACATGCATGCGAAGCATGTCTCAGTACTAGAAAATGTCCTAGCCCACCAACTCTTGAGAAGAGGTCAGCTGGTCAGGATGGAATGGTCGCTCCACCCACAGGTCATTGAGGCCATATGGGTTAAGTGGGGTACCCCACATGTGGATCTGTTTGTGACAAGTGAGAACGTAAAACTTCTGGTTTATGTGTTGCCTGTCCTGGATCCCCAGGCCCTAGTGGTAGATGCTGTAGCCATGGACTGGAGCAATCTTTGGATTTATGCCTTTCACCTCTGCAGATCCTCCCAAGGGTCCAGCGGTTCAGTCCTACAACTGTAATCTGATCTCCGTCTCCCCCTGGAGGCCAAGGATGGATTGGTCTCTGGACCCTCTGGAATTAAGTGTCAAGCCACTGCTAAGTCTACCCACATGGCCAAAACCTCTGGTGTAACTACAGACAAGTGTGTTCCACAGGAACTCTCAAGTGCTCAACCTCCTTGCTTGGCAGTTGTTGCACAGAGGTTTCTTCAAATCGGTTGCAGATAGAATTCCAGAGGGTCTTAAAGACTTTTCTCTAGTGGTATACTCGGCTCAATGGTAGGTGTTTTCTGACTGGTGCACTGGTCAGAGAATCCATCTGTGGTCTGTGGTATCACAGACATCACAGACTTCCTGCTGTACTATTGGGAGGTCCTTGGTAAGAGCTTGAGAACTGTGCAGGAGTTTCAGTCCGCCATCTTCTCAACCGTGGCAAACTTCCTAGATATTCGCATCTGTCGGTACTCATACCCTCCTTCTTCATGGACAGACCGCCTGATAGGCAGGTCTTGCCATGGGGGGACATCCCGCTGGTCTTAGTCATGCTGAAGAGGTGGCCTTTTGACTGCCCGGAGGATCCCCACAGGGTGGACCTCAAGTACTGAATGTGGAAAGCTTGTTTTCTCTTAACACTTGCTTCTTGGGCTAGAAGAAGCAAGACCCACGCTGTGGCACATGACTGAATTCAATGGTCACCTGACCACTCCCAGTTGACCTTGAGACCTCACTTGGGCTTCCTTGCTTAGAACCAAGTGTCTCAAGATCCTTCTACCGCCTTCAGGGGTTTTACCATTCATGCCATGAATACAGTGCTACCTGCTGAGGAAAGAGCTTTGTGTCCAGTGAGAGCTCTGCATTGGTATCTCTCCCACACAGACGGTGCCAGGGGTCAGAGGTCAGCACTCTGTTTGCCCCAGGGTAAGTTGCGAAAGGAACAGGTCTGTTGAAATAAGATCTCATTGTGGATTAAACAGACCATCCTGAAGGCCTATGAGAATACTTTGGACAGGCCTTTGGCCTTGAAGCAGGTCTTGGCTAAAACTCACAAGGTGCGAGCCTTTAATGCCTCCCGGCAAGTCCTAAAGAACATCATTGTTGTTGATAGATATCCTCTGGGCTTGCCGCTGGCAATCATCTACAACTTTTACTGAGCTCTACCTGTGTGAATTGATTGTGCTGGAGGAGGGCATTTATGGGTATAGAAGGCTCTTTTGGATAGGTTCCTGATACTTGTCCATTAGAGTTCCCTTGTCCCCTCTGGGCAACCACCGTGTCCCAATTTATGGCACCCTCGGGGCTTAGACTTGGGTGCAGGCTATAGGTCTGCATATCTAGAGGAGGCCTAGATCTTGTGTTGGACTTGTATTGGGCAGATGTCCTCGGTGTCTGCTGGGCCAAAAGCTAGAGCACCAATTTCAACTGGACACTGCCTTATGGAACCATATGACCGCCCCCCCCCCCCCCGGCATTCGCCATTTTTTACTAATCTTGCGAGATCTCCAGGACCCAAAGAGTGGAAATAGACAGCAGCTCCCTTGCAGCAGACTGCTCTCAGGTTGGCGGGCGACATCACGGGTGGGGGTGGGGTCCTTGGTGGTCCCATGTTGGTCGGTAAGGAGGGTTTCCAAGCTTAGGCCAGGATTCTGCTGTTGGCAGCCTCATGTCCATAAACCTCTGAGGTTTTCCCAACAAACTTCGCCTCCTCACTTGGACCGATGCCCCCAGGCTATCGGTCCCAGTGGTTGTTGTGTCAGTATATGCGTGTTTATTACACCCTGCTACCAATGGGTTTGAATATTGGTAATGGTGGTCGAGAGGTAAAGCTACATAACTAGTGCATTAAATGTTTAGTAAGTTTGGTATTAGTGAGTATACTTATACCTTTCAACCACCAGAAAACCCACCTGACCTCCCTGCTTCCACTCCACAGTTTACATCTACTGACCAATCACAAGGAGGAAGGAAGAATTAGGGCACATGCGCACTGGAAGTCGCCCCATCCCCCGACCCCCGACCCCGACCCCGACCCCTCCGCTTCCACAGGAAGTGAGTGGTGGTGCCACCAGGACCACCAGGTCTTCAGAACAATCAAATCGAACTCATTTGTGTTGGGCATTGTGGCCCAGACACAGAAATCTAGGCGATGGTGGTCGAGAGGTCAGTATACTTACTAATACCGAAATGACTAAAAATGTTCCGTGTTAGTACAGTATGGACGAATTTCATGTAGTTATTGGCTTGGAAGTGATAATTCTTTAGTCCTCTATCAACACAAGGAAATTTTCAAACGTTTTTTTTATTCAGCTGTAGTATCACATATATGTATGATGGTTTCGTGATTGTAGATGACCAAAAGAATGTTCTTTGAGGATGACCTCGCTGACCAGAAAAAAGAAGAAGAGGAGAGACATCTTATAGAACAGGTATAGTAGACAGTGATATAATTATCCAAAATTTTGCACTTGTCCACAAACAGGCAGCTTTGGTGAAGTGATTGTTGCTCTTATCAAAATGAATGTAGAATTTGAACAAGTGCAGTGGCAAGTTGGCTTGTCCTTCATAAGTTTCACTTTTCTCAGACAAGTGAAAAGGCCTCATGGCAAACTTTTCTCAGACAAGTGAAATGGCCGCATGGCAAACACTGGTAGGGATACATGTATTTCCATTTTAACACCTTCACAGCTGAGCACCGCACATTTCCAATCCATTTTTCAGTGAACTGAAGTTTCATTGGTGAACATTTCTGACACAGTTACCTTTAATAGCTTATTTGAGTTTCTGAGTGTGGTAGAAAGTATTTAACATAGTGTTAACTGTATAGAATATATATGCAGTTTTGTTGAAAGACCATATAAGGTGAAACACTACATAAAGTGTCATGTGACATATGACATATATATATATATATATATATATATATATATATATATATATATGTGACATATATATATACATATATATATATACATACACATATATACATATATATACATATATATACATATATGTACATATATGTATGTATATATGTATGTATATATATATATATATATATATATGTATATATATATATATATGTATATATATATATATATATAAAATATATCATTTAGTTAAGGAAATGCCAATAAAAAAAATGATGTACACTACATATTGCTACCTATATAAACCTTCTTGGTGAATATGATTCTTTGGTAGGTGTATAGGAAAAACTTCTGGGACTAGCCCTAAGGACACTTTCTCAGAGCATGAGCATTGGAGGGAACACATGTAGAATACAAAGTAAAGTGCATGTGCTGTGAAAAATGGTCTTTCATCTCTGATGGTTGGTCAAGAAAGGGTATATATATATATATATATATATATATATATATATATATATATATATATTATATATATAGGACCACTTGATTAAGTGCACCTGAACAAGGATGTCAGGATGTTCTTTGATTGGACCGTATTAGTTAACATACCAGTCATCTGCCTTTTGACACCATCATTATATTGATACAAGAATTCAATCACACGTATCCAAACTTTATTCTACTCTCCATAGTCCATTTCTATTCCTGTCACTGTCCTATATGCATCACTAACAGACGCAGGTAAATTCAGATACATGTACATGTGCTGGAAAGAAGCTGCATTGGGAACGATTTACGATGCCAAACTGGAAAACAGTTCTCTTGTGTCTAAAAAAGTATATGCTTTAACGCAGGAGCTAACAAACCAAACTGTTTTGAAAAAAATTCCGAATAAATGCTATCAATGTGATCGCAACTTTCTACAACAGGAGGAGAGGGAGTGTAAAGATGAAGAGGCAAAATCTGCAAAAGGAGAGCGACGGAAAGAAGGCGCGGGTCGAAAAGAAGCAGGCCCAAGTAAAATTCCAGCCCCTAAGAAAGGTATGTAAGCGACAGCATTTGTATTTTAATCATGCAAAGCTACATCATGTGATGTACACAGGTTTCTGAATGGAGTAATGTGTTATTTGCCTGCTTAACAGACCAAACTGTGTCTAATTCAATCTACTTGCGTGGACGCTGGAAAGAATAAATTTGTGCCAGTTTATATACCGTAAACTCGCTGTTAGAGGACGAACCCCGACTTTGGAACATCTACAGGGTTGTAATCTCCATTATTTTGTTCAGCAGAAAAACCCTAATAGAAGACGCACCCCAACTTCAGGCTGCTGAGTTGAAGTAATCAAAGTGAAATGTTCTCACCCGAGTCTAATGTGTACCACTCATGCAAAAATTTTGTACTCTATATGACCATTCTGCATTTACGTTTTTCTTTTCCTTCATTGTCACGTGTTTTTTACGTCATTTTATCAGTGTTACAGAAGCATGTTTTTACCTCTCTTTCTGTCTATGGTATTTTTATCAACAAAATTCACATACATGTATTTTAAAAATGCAACCCTTCTATTATAACTTGACCTATGTGTTCTTGGAATGTCTATTCATGAAGCTACCATGATAGCTCATCTCATCAGGTCATGGTGCAAGGAAAACTTTCCATTAGACACATCCTGACTTCATCATCTTCAATTTGCAAAGTAATATATAAAAGGTGGTGCAAAATTGAAAGGATAATTGTATGGTATTTATAGAAATTCTTGGGACTGTTTTGGTTTGTGTATGATGTGATGTCATCTTTTACAATGCCAGAATCAGTGCAGGTACTGAAAGAAATAATCGTATCATATAATTATGTGCTTTCGCATTCACCTTGGAATGCAATACATTGTAAAATTCGTTTGGGAACACGTTGGGACAGTGCAAATTGAACTTAGTTGTCATTGGTACCACTAGTGGGCAGCACCTATCAGTAGTCATCATGTATCCTGGGGTGTTTTCAGTGTCCAAGATCCCTGAAGCAACACGGACAACAAATCGAACAGGAAACCTACAGGCGGAGAGGAGGGGCTCGTTGGGTTCGATAAAAGAGATTAAACGTACAACTAGCACAAATGCCAGCAGCAGCACGTCATTGTCTAAAGGTATGTTCATGAGTAGAGTGCATGTCTGGTCCATGATTTAGAGTTATGACTCATCCTGATATCATATCTTATCAGTTCTGGATCTTTCACATATTTCATGTAAGGAGACACCATCATCAAAGTGTCACACAAAAAAAAAAAATTTGCAACATTAAAGAACCCAGCTGGTTGGCACCCATTCTCCTTGGACAGAATGAACCAAAGACTGACTCCTTCCAGTGTCTTTGTCAAAATAAAATTGAGAGAGTAACTACCATTGGTGCATTTTGGTTGACGAGAGTGTGATATGCTGTAAAAACACAGGATTTATTTATTTTTTAATAGCTGTACTGGTAATGATATTAGCAGATGATGTGCTATTGTGCAATGGTTATTACAGGTGCAGGGAGTAAAGGGTCACTACCAAGGGCAGGTAATGGTAGAACGTCATCGCCATCAAATAGTCGGAGGATATCTCCTGGCAGTGCCAGTTCCTCAGGTAGCAGGTAGGGGGCACTAGTTGCTACTTCTGTCATATGCAGCTTCCTCTTTGCTCTACAGAGCAGATTCAACGTCAAGCTCACGAAATAAAACCATTAAGTTGGCTTTACAGGCCACAAATATTAAAACTAAAACAACCCCCCCCCCAAAAAAAAATTGAGAATAGGGGCAAAGGAAGATACATTCTTAGTCAGTTGTCTGTTCTTGTGCCTGCTATGTCAGCATACTTTTTAAGTACACCATTATCTGTCTGCGTTCAGCTGCCCCTGAGTTTTCAATCCATCATTTCAAGCTCTGAGCTGCTCAGATTTGAGTGGGTCAGAGACATGCTTTATTCCAAGAATGAAATTTGACAATGGAACTGTAACCTACTTTAAATGTATAAGTACATATATTTATCCCATAACAACAAAGGGGCATCATCGTTGGTTGAGAGGCACAGCACATGTCAGTTGTACTAGCGGATATGTACATCATGATCCATACTTATAATGACCAGGCATATTGCATCAGGTGGTGTGTGCACCTAAACAATGAGAGAGCTGTGATGTCATGGCCTGGCCCAAAATGTGTGGGCGCACTATGTGTGCTGCAACTTAAGTCTGGCATGTGATATTTAAAAAGTATACAAGGTAGATCTTTTGTAATAGTTTCTTGTACGAGATAAAATTGTAACTTCATGAGGGAGCATGGTCTGCAGAAATGTCCACCAGTGGCTGGCATCTGTATCCCCTGACGCGGAAGGCCAAAGGACTCCCAGGCTCCTTGATGGACAGATAGTATCTTTGAATCGTATGAGAATCTGGTTTCCTTTCCTTTGCTTTAATGGAATGATAATAGTTCCTGCGTTACTTTCCAGGTTTGTGTAGCATTGGGTTTTTAACCCTTTCCCCCTTAAACCAAGTGAAATTGGCCAGTGGTCAAATGTCATCTGCTTCAGTATTCTCAACTAATTTCAACAGTAATGAAAAACAATTTGACTGAAAATGGTAGATGAGACCTATCAAGATAACATGACCCAGGTCAACAGCTTTCCTTGGCAGTGCCCAACCCATGCCAGAGATAGCTGTTGACTCAGTCTTCATTCAAGGGGGAAGGGCTAATGTTCAGTGATTGTTGCTGTTTGCAGAAAAGGTTCCGCCAGTTCAGTTGCCAGCAGTGCATCATCGAGCGGGTCACGCCGAGGCTCAACAGGTAGTCACACAGGTAGTACTGAACTCTGGCCTCTCGTGTACTCAATCACCCACGATTCCATATTCAGCTTGCACATATTTACTAGAAAAAACACACACACAAAAATAGAGATTTGTGCACAAGCATCTGTATTTGTCACATATACATGCATAGTCTTTGATATCCTGATGTTGAAAGCACACAAAACTAGCAGCTTTTTGAACAGTACAGCTACTTACATTTTGCGGCAAGAAACACAACACGTCACCAGATACAACATACCTGCCACCTGGTGATTTTGTTGTAAATTACCACTTCAACTTTGGCCACAAATGTACATATATACGTGTACCTGTGTCGTGGAAAATTGATCATAGTAAATTAGTAAAGTGTAAATAACCTGTGATTTAGACATAACTGCTTGCATATAAAAGTGGGATCTATGCTGATTGATGCAGAGTTACAGTAGACTATCAGCCTTTGCTTCTTGTATACCCATTGACCTTATCATTATTTCCTGCTCTAACTTTAACACTACTCCATCTGAACTTTTCACAAGAGCTGTTTGCAAACTAAAGCTTCATAAAGTTGCCTGTTAAAATATACTAACATGTTATTGACCAGTTTCTAAATGCTATCATTCTACAACCAAAATGTGAGATCATTGTTGCATATATGGCTATTCCCCAGCAAACTTGTTTTCACACCTTTCTCATTGTTGATAGCATATATGGAGTGCTTCCAGTGTGGTACGTGTGTGCCGTCACTATCGTAGTATCTGTGGTTTCTGTCCTGCTGTTGTCTTTAGTTTGATTCATTGCCTGAACCTATGACAAAAGGTTCTGAAACTACATGTATATGCACACATTTATGTGTGTGTGTGTGTTAATGCATGTATGTATGTACTCTTGTGTTTCATGTGTGATCATGTATTAAATGTAATGTAATGTAATGTATTGTAATTCACGTTTTGTTATATTTATTACATGATTACAATGTTCATTCATGAACACTTTACACATATTTTAACTGTCAGGTCTGTAACGTTACTTGAAATTACTGATATTTTCTCCATTGCAGTTTGTCTTTTTAACATGCATGATTTTAATGCAAAAGTGACTGATCGCAAACTTCTCGTGATTGCAGAATTCTACTTTTTCATTAGATTTGACAACTGCATGCAAAAAAAGTCCTCATCTATGGAAGTGATGTCACGTACATACTGTGGGATTAGATGGTACAGATGTGTGTATATTGTATTGCATGATGTGCTGTAACCGGATGAATTCGTGGCTGTACTTTCAGATAAGATTAATTTATTTTCTCCATAATGTCATGCCTGTGATCTGACTGTTGCAGAGGTTCACAAGAACACAGGTACAACCCGCCGCATTAGCACAGGCAGTTTAGGAACTAACGGGGCTGGCTCAACAGTCAGGTAGGTACACACTGCACAACATCATGCCTTTCAAGTCTCCCCACCCCAACCCCCATTTGGCAGAAATCTCCCACTTTTTGGCCTGAATTTTTGGACTGTTCAATAGAAATTTTGCCTCTTTATAGCCAATATCCATTGTGAAAATCTATTTACTTCTTTATTTTGTGTAAAATATATACTCCCCCCCCCCCCCATGGGAGCAAAAAAAAAAAAAAAATCTCCCTGTTTCTTGTCAGAGGATGTTGACAGGTATGCAGCATGAAAAATAAGCAGAGAAGATAGACTTGATGCATTTTGATTCATTGACATTTTATGAGGGACTGCCAGAAAACTGGATGGACCATTGAATAAAGGGTGGAGTAATATCTTGGTAGTAACTTTAAACTGATATGATGGACCTTTTTAGTGACAGTTGTTACATACTTAGACTTCCCAGTGTTACAGCACACAAGAATTTCAAAGTTAAACGCGAGTGTTTTTTCAGCTGTGCTGACCAAAGGTCACAGAACTCATGGGATCACTCATGTCTGTCGGTCTGTTGTGCTTGGTAAAGAAGGGCCCTCATCATTTAACATAACATACAGTGCTCATTAGGAGCGTCAGCAGGCTAGCGCCACCCGTGGTTCATGATGGAACTGGGTGAATTATCAGCAGACGGTGCTTAGGGGATCCCCCCAGACCACTCCCTTCATCAACTCATAATGCTTAATTTTAGCAATTGAGATATTGGATCAGTATATCATATAAATGCATTCTTGGCAGTGTATTCTATAGTGAGACATCCGTCCATCTGTAAACTTTTTGTTTGTTAGTGCAATACTGTGCACAGTTTTTAAGATAGACCCTCATAACTTTCAGGACCAATCAAGTGTATGAAAATCTAGGTTGAGTTTGATATTGGTGGTGCCACCTGTAGTATTATATAATATATGAGTCAAAATGCGGAAATCTTGTGACCGCTCTAGCATCTGTAATATGTGATAGATCTTCATGAAATTTAGTGGGATTGTGCAGGTCTGTCCATCCATAAACTTTTTGCTTGTGAGTGCGTTACAGTTCACAGTTTTTTTAAGAGAGCCCTATGTAAATATCGAGAGTTATCAAATGTATGAAACTGTAGGTCAAGTTCGATATTGGTGGTGCGACCTGTAGTATTATGTAATATTTGGGTCAATATGCTATGCAATGTCAGTGACTCTTTCTTTTAGGTCCCCAGACCTGTTAAGTTGGAAGAGGTGTTTTTTGTAACCTTAGGGTGTAGTTTGGATATCAAGGGCAATGAGAATTGAGCCTCCAGATCAAAATTGCACTTGAATACATTGCATGTAAAACTGTACTTGGTGACCTACTTTTTGGGTCACCATGACCTAATGACTGTGTCACCTTGACCTATTTTTCAAGGTCATCAAGCACTTTAAAAAAGGACATTTAATTCAATATCTTCATAAAGAATAAGTTGAATGATACCAAATGTACCACAAATGTGTTTTTTGTAGATGTTTGATATAGCATAATGACATGGATTAATTTTTCAAGGTTGTGAAAGGAATACATTTCAGGAAATAGCTGTTTGGTGATGGTGGTTAGCAGAGCATGAGGCCCATGGGCCTTTTGTTTTAGTGAAAGTTTACCCCCCTCCAATCTTGGGGTGGTGGTGTTATAATATATGAAACCAAAGTATATTTTGCAAATGTTTCAGAGCATCAATAATGATATGATTTTTCCTGTTTTTTTTTTTGTGTATATTATTTATTGGGCCTCTTACTCCCACAATGCATTCTGCCATGTTCAAAATGATGCTTGCCAACACATGCATAATTATATAGTGTCACATTTGGATTTGTGACTAACGATGATAACTGCTTCAGACACAAATGAGTGGGTAGATTAAAGTTGAGATAATAAGTCATGTTTTAAAAATACTTTGCCGACTGTCTGCCCCGGGTAACTTGGAGAATGGACACCTGGAACCTGGCGAAATACTATGATAACAATCACTGACCAACCGTGGCTATGCAGCTATGCTGTTTCCCCAGCCCAAATTAACCCTCCAGACTAAGTTGAAAGAACATGCTGTGTTTGAGTTGACTTTACTGCCAAATGAGGGCACAAATAAAGCTTTCAGGGTCGATCATTTTTTATTGAAGAACGGTACCTTGAAGCCTTTGTTTTTATGTGTCATAAAATTTATAAGGGTCTGTTCAGTATGGTCAGTCGGGTTACCAGAACCACACATATATTTTTGTTAGGCCTTGGGTAACTTAGACATTTGTTGAAACATGTTTAAAATGAATGTTCTGTCCCCTTTTACACATTGCCTCCTTTGGCATCAGTTTAATTTGTTACCTGGGCACAGCCGGAGGCACGCGTATAATTTATAAATACATGCACATTTCTGTGAGAAAAATCCTAACTTAGCTTGCATTGTCAGTAGCTGTTGATTTGTTCTTCACAAAGTCAATCCAATCGATCAATATCAAGATTCTGACTCTTCTTTTGTTCCGATTACAGAAAGAAAAGCACCGCAAAATGATTGCCGACCGATGCAGCTTTAACCTCACAGGAACCCAGTGTGGCTACAAGTGCCATTTCCAGCAGGCCTTAGGAGACCTCATTCAGTGTTTATAGTTCAAATCAATGGTGCCGTCCAGATCCAACTCTTATGCTACTGATGCTATTCTGTTAGTGCAATGTGCCAATAAGCTTCCACTTTGTCTGCTAGCCTGGTGATCTTGTCTCATCTTGTTGGGCCAGATTTAGTTTCCTTTGGGTAAAGGATAAAAATTATGTATGGGTATATTTGCCTTAAAAGTGATGAAATACCACTTTTTTTCTCGATTATTCATTTCTTTTTACTCTAAATACTATTGCTGATACAGGTTCTTTTTTTTTTTTAATGTTGTATCCATTGATCTATCGGTGGGATTTAATTGCAAACTTCCGATCTGTTCCCTTGTGATGTATGTTGAGAATAATTTCAAATTGCCTTTACTGTTTTGCTTTCAAGGTAATTGAGAATGCAAAAATGCATGCAAGATTTGAGTAGCTGTCAAATTCTCGCAGAAGTAAATGAGCAGGACAGATTTTCTTGCAAAGTATGCTTCAATTGCTGAACAAAGTGCTGCGTATATGTGAATATGACATTTGTGCCAAGTTTGATGAAAGTTCAGATATGTATTTTGCTATTGATCTGTAAATTTGGGATTGGATTATCCTGGGGGTTTTTTTTTCTGAAATGGGTGAAGCAGGGCTTCATTTGAATGAACTGTATAGACATTGCTCTGGGATAGTAAAAACAAGTATGATTGTTAATACTTTATCCAAAAAAAAATTATTTTGTGGGGTTTTTTGTTTATTTTAATCTTTATTCTATTTTTTTTTTTTTTTTTTTTTTTTTTTTTTTGCAATTTTACTTCGAAGAGGCCTACAGGGTGGTTGTTTGGGAAGGGAAACTGGGAGCATATATAACTATATACTAGTTCGATCTGTATACTGAAAGAGGGTTTTTCATGTATTTCAGAACTAGTCTGACACTAAATGGTGACAATTTGACACCCCACCCCCCCCACCAGATTGTCGTGAATGTATGCCTTAAAAGTTTCAGAGTGTGATATTGTACAGACCGTGAATGTGGTTCTATAAATTTGCTCCACCATAAGTGTATTATCTTATCAGTATAAAGTTGACTTCTGTTGGTTTTTGTAGGGACAATGTTTACTGTATCTGAGTATCTATTAGCAACGTACCCCCCAGACATAAACAAGTGGGGGGATATACACTGTAGACAGGTCACTTTGCCATGCTGGTTTTACGTTGTTTCTTTGGTGGTCTATCACAGGGTACTGCTATTTTTTACCTCACAACGCCAGGGAAAATCCATCAACAGAGTTGATATTTTGCATAATGCATTGACATGTTTCTGTTTTATTTTTTCCTTTTTGTTTGTTTTGTTTTCTTCTCTTGTAAGGTAGATTACTTTCCGAATTCCAAAGGTAGAAGGTGTTTCTGACCGGAGCACAATGTTGAATCAAAACACACCGACTGCATTGTCCCTTTTAAGTGACTGGGGGCCCTTAGTACGTTTTGATTGAAATTAGTATGCTTATATTTCAAATACTCAAGCAATAATGCCTAAAACAATTGTAAAATAAGGAAAATTTTGTATGTTTTTCAACATTTTCAGGGATGAAAAAGTGAGGAAGTGCTGAAAGGGTCCGGAGCACTTGAAAGGGATAATACAGTGCAAAGATGGTGTGGGCAATATTATAAGAGTATTGTATTCTGAAAACAGTATTTTTCTTCCCCTTGTGTGGGCATTAATTAAATGATTATTTAATTGCTTTTTCTACTAAAATATACAACACTGTTCCGTGCATTCCATGAATTTGAACACCACAACTGGAATTTGAAGTACAATTTACATTTGTTTGTATATAACACTGTTTTATGCCACAATGTGTGTGTTGACGCGTTTTATATGAAGTACTGTATGTTAAGATTGTCACAAGCATATGTGCCAAGTTGAAATATTTAAAAGAAAGAAAAAAAAAGAAATGGCATGTCTGCGGTTTGCATCCAAGTTTGTACCAAATGTGTAACATCTTTTTTATACATACCAGTGTCATAAGTGGGTGAATGACAAAAAGATAAATAACATTTAGCTAGAGAGTGTGGGTGAAAGACAAATAGATGTATAAAAATGTAACGGAAGAGTTTTGTAAGTGGTGAAATTACTCGTTAATAGTACTGTTGCGAAAAGGCAGCTGAAGCTGAAGCTGAACTACTGCTTACAGGATGAAGTATCTAAGTTTGTCAGTTCTTTTTGGTCTACTCGTACACCTGTGTGAGTTTAGTGCAAGCTCAAGTAAGGGACATTTCCCCCTCCCCCCCCCCCCCCGAAAAATCTAGAAATTTAAGATTGAAATATTAAAAAATACGTGTTAGCAATTTTGTATTGATTCTAAGCCCTTAAAATGTAAATATACAGGAGTGACCAAGCCAAATTAAAACAATGATAATACCCCCCCCCCCCCCAAAAAAAAAAATTAGAGGAGAGGTTATTGCCCTTTTTTTTTTTTTTTTCTCAATCCCCGGTGATAGCTGTCAATTCAGGCAGCATGGTTGCTCCCTTGTGCTATATGTACATGTATAATGTGATTGGCAGAAATACTTGAGTGCCCCCAAGATGTTCGTAATATCGAATAAATTTTTTTCCGAGAGACATTTTGAGACAGTCCCTCGTGTTAGACAGCTCGTACACTGCGTATGTGTGTGCGTGTGTGTGCCAAAGCCACAACCTTGACTGTGTATGACGGTCAATGGAGTTTGGAAATTATGTGGAACAGATTATTTTGATTTGGAATATAACAATTTGTTGCAAGGTGCCACTTGACTCTTTTGTCACCCAGAATGTCCGATTTAAAATATTCAGACATTTGGAAGTGCTGGTGCTGATCAGCTGATACGTTGCAAACATGACACAATCTAATACTTTTTTTTTTTTTTTGTGAAATCTTGGAACAAGACAGTCAGAAATACTGCTGTTATGTATGTTGCTTTATCTGGACAGCCACCTGATGTTTAGCAAGTGATCGGCGGCCAAGTTTAAGGGTAGAACCAGAAAATTTTCATAGCTACAACCGCAGTTCAGGTTTTGTTTTGACGATGTGTTCTGCTATTTGATCATTTTGCTTTAGTTTTCATCAAAAGCTAAGAAAAGTATCATTCATCTACCTGAGCCAATATTTCACTTGAAAGCCCCAAGTCAGCATTTTTTCTCATGTTGATGAATTCAGCTAAGTATGGTTACTTTGAATCCCTTCTACAAATTCCTTGCTGTCATTACCTGTCAACAGGTAGAAGATATTGCAGATGGTATAATTAAAAGACCACTGCTCAGTCTGGGGGGAATGGGCATGCACAAAATTCATTACTGAGGCATCTTGCTCATTATGAATGAGAATTGAAATAGATATTTTGCAGGGAATTTCTTACATAAACCTGTGAAAATGGTCTTCAAATTTTACAAATTCTATCTGAGAATTTTGTTCATTTTTTTGTCAGAGTGCAAATAAATATATGGGGGTGGGTCTGACACCAGAGATTTCAAATAAGGACCCAGGGAAATTCACAACTTAGAGAAGCAATCAGGACTAGTCTTAACTCTAGATCAAAAAATTCTTAACAAACCTTTGGCAGATTGTTGGGTATTTGTCATTAAGCTTTCGTTGTAACTCTATTTGTAGGTTCCAAAATACAAACTGGTATTCCCATGAAGTACTTTCATTTTGGGGCACATTATCGTGAGAATGCTACCGTGTATTAATTAAACTGATCATATAAATACTTCTATTTAAACTAACATCTAATTAAACAGCACAATATAAAGAGATATATAGAAATGAACAAACAAGGAAAAAAATTAAGGAAATTTAATTTATTAAAAGTTTCTGAATTCTAGTTTAACATGTACCGGTAACACAAATATGTGTTCAGAGGTTATAATAATAGATTTCTGTCAAATATAGTGGATTTGGTTATTTAAAATTTTTGGCATAAATTAAACATATATATATATATGCATGTATATGAAAATGGTGCCAGTTGGTAGTGGTTCTGTATCAATCTTCCATCCTTGGCACTTAATTGCACCAGAAGGCAAATACATGTATACATTTTGCACAACTTACAATTCCCATCTGGCAATTTCTACTTGTTTAAAAAACAATTCCAGTGAAATGTGTGATTAGTATGGCAAGCCGTTTTGACATTTAATCCTATTTGATGATATCACTAAATCATTTAGTGCTATCATTAAATATTTAGTGATAGTGCTAAATATTTACAGAAGATATCGCTGAATATATAGCAATATCTGTAAATGATTTAGCAGTATTGCTAAATGATTGGGAATATGGCAAATGATTTAGAGATTAAAGTTATATCCCTGAATATGTATGATTTAGCAGTCTTGCCAAATAATTTAGTGATATCGCTAAGTCATTTTCTAAATGTATTTCTGCTTCCTGTACTAATTTTTTCTCCAATATGCCTGCTGAATTGGAGGGAACTGGGATGGCATCGTCCTCCGTAAGTGTTTTGTGGAGAATTGATCTTCAGTGGCATTGTCAGTGGGTTTATTATCATGCTATGAAGAGAGCGTATGCTAAGTATTAATTTTGTCGTCAAACTTAACAGTCAGGCCTTTTGGTCCAAATGCTTGCTTGTTTGTACCAATCACAATGCAGGCACAGTATAATTACCCAGCATGCACTGATTTACTTATTTAGCAATATCACTAAATCATTTGGCGACATTGCCTAGTCATTTAGCAACATCGCAAAATGCATCTTATTTGGCAGTATCTTTAAATCATTTAGCGTTATTGTGAAATCATTTAGAAATATCTCTAAGTCATTTAAGGATATTGGGAAAATGATTTAAGGACATCGCTAAATGATTAAGGGATATCAGTAAATGAGACCATTTAGCGATATTGCCAAATGATTTGGCGATAACACTAAATGATTTGGTATATGGATGAATGATTCAGTGATATCGCCAAATGGGGTTGGCAATATTCCTAAACGATGTAGCAATATCAACAAATAGGATCAAATGTCAAAATGGCTTGCCATAGATTAGAGGATATGAATCTTGCTGGATAAAAAGCACATATCCAATTTTCATGAGAGAATCAAGAATCCCTGTTTAGTGGTATCTGTTTTCTAATATAAAAATTAGATCATTCTTGTTCTAAGTATTAGTTGTCTTTTTCTTGAGAAGCAAACCCGGAGAACATATTGAACCCACTTGAAGTGACTAAAAAACTCGGTTAAGCTAATATTGCACAGTACACAGCGGTTGGTACCCAGCTTGTGATATAAATTTATACACAACTAATGAAGTTTAAACATTGTTTGAAGCCCAGAGAGTCTTGTTCTCTGAGACCATTTTGTGACTAAATGTGTTGTAAATATATTCTCAGTCTCAATAAAATATGATTGACACTTTTATCATGCTGGTCTTCACTTTTTTAAAACCCATACATACAGGCTGTGGAGAAAAAAATTAATTCGGGGACTGTGAAATGTGCTCAGCTGACTTTGCATTCACAGCCCAATGTGGTCCCAGTAACCTTTGAAATAAGATCAAAGTCACTTTTCTTTAGGACTCTCGTTCATATTTACAATATCAGTCTTTACTCTCACAGTTCTGAGTCCTTGATTTTTAAATGAAATGGACAAGGATCCACTGCTCCCAAGATACTGTAAATTTGCTTTATTTTCGTGTGTATAGATTTTCATTGTTTTGTTATTTTTGACATTTCACTGTTTTGGACATAATTTCTATTCAAACAATGATAAATAATATTTCACTGTATTTTTATTTTCAGTTTTGTGCCATCAGCGAAATTAAAGCAATTTACAGTATAAGGTAGTATGTCAGTTTGACTTTTCAAAGTCAAGGTCAAAATTAACAAAGGAAGCCCTATGATCATTTGCATGCATTCAGTACACACCCACCCAAGATGCTTCCTCATCAAATTTAAAGTGAAATGGGCTGACAGTTTTGGACAAGCATTAACGGATAAAGTACCCAACTTGAAAATTTTGTTAAAAATTGGGGATCCGCAGTATCAAATAGAAGAAATTGGGAAAACAATTCTGTTGCATCAGCTGGTACGTAGTTGAAAATTGATGGGCAAACTCTGTTTTTGGCCCCGCCCAATTGTTTTCTTTCATATGAGAATGGTGTCCTACACGGTACTGAATGTTGAAAATAGATTAAAAGTTTGCAAGAAAAAAAAAATTGTTCTAGAGTCTTTTGTGTCGTTGCTTATGTGAGACTCTTATTCATTTTTTCATCTTCTCGTCAAGCATGACACCTGCCCTATTGTCTTTCATGCGGAAAATATCCATAAATATTTAAGCTTTTTTCTCCACTGTCACTGCACAAGCTGTGTGACTTGTACTGAAACGATTTGTTTTGCAGAAAAAAAAAGATACCCCTGGCCACTTCCACAAATATATACCTGGCTGTGCTTTGGAGTGGAGGACACCAGAGTATGACAGACTTACAGCACTTCAGTTCCATCAAAATTCTTTGAATTAAATTCAGGTGAAATGATAATTAAGTACAGTTAACCTCAGAAAACAAGCAACGACAAAACAAAGATGAAAATTAAAAGACAATGGGCATTGTCCCTGTGAAGAAGTGTTTTACATATTGAAGCTCAAAGCTGCAGGTAAATTAAGGATTAATTGCATAACGTTATCTCTCGAACACCATTGCCAAGACCTACAATGTATGTGTCTGGGCATGATGCCCAAGAAATCAAGTTGAGAAGCCTGCTACTCACACTTGATCCTGAAAACCTGACAGTCCCGTAGCACCATTTCTCAGTCCATGCGGAACTGATGGTGACGTCATGTCCACATGCACCCCGTATCATCCTTCCTCTTTTGGGCACCATTACTGGCTTGCTCGTTCAAGTGAAGCTCCATGAACGATCATTCACACTCGCTGTTTTTTTTTTGTGCTCTATTCTGCGGAAAATCTTTTTTCTTCGGTACGGGCATCTACGGATACCCATATAGCTGATTTCTGTGACCGGATACCGCTAAAATAGCAAGTACAAAGTTGGTCGTTTGACTTGTACTTAGATTTTTCAAGATGGCGTCCCGGCAAACAGAATGCAGAGAGAGAGAAAGCAGTGCGCACCAGGCTATTGGTTCTTTTCGGAGGCAGTCCATTGGTATTGGGCCAGATACCACAATGTCTGCATTCTCGTCCTTACTGGATAGCGAACAAAAGTTGGATTCTCAGAACCACTATATGGCACCCTGGGACAACCATCCACACAGCTAGGCAACAACCATATGGTTGTCGCCTGTAGTTAGGCCAAGTTTGCTCTCATGAGCGAACTTGCAAATACTATCAGGACTGGGGGGAGCACAAGTGGCTGCTCTGTGAGCAAGCAAGGAGGAAGTCAGATTGTGCTAGGCATAGGCGGCAGGTCGCAAGAGCCGCAAGAACGCCATGCCAAGATGTCGGACTCCATTGAGTCCTCACATGCGACTCCCCATCGGAAGAAATGCAGACTTGCTTTGGCTCTTCGGTCTTCAACCCATTTGTCATATGTGTCAAAGAGGAAAGAACGTAGCCATGCTCCGGCTCATCCGCAGTCGCCTGAGACAGACTTTTCTCCTGGTACCCCTTGGGAGAAGGTGAAGAGACGTCGGAGTTGGAAGTCAAGTAGCAAGAGTTATCTCAGAGTTCAGGAGTGAAAGACTAAATTTGCCCCAAACGACATCTAAATCTGCTCTTGGCACCGATCCAAAGGTGGTCACGGCCTTGGAGGTGATGTCCAAGAGTATGATACAGCATGCTGAGATGTTGCATGCATTGTTTGCCCCCTCTCAGCAGACTATTTCTTCTTCGGATATTTGCTCGGAAGAAGTCTGCAAAGCAACGGCTGCAGCTGTCGAGATCTCGGGCGTCCAGGTCTGAGCACTTGGACAGACAGCAACCTCACAAACCGGTGCAACCGGATTGGAAATCTACAGGTGCCCATTCCTGTATTCCAGAACCCTGGCCAGTTCAGGCGCCCAGGTCTGTGTGCTTGGATTATAAGTCAGAACAGTACAGAAAGCCAGCACCCCAGCCAATCAGGGGGCTGGGGTTCAAGCCCTCAGATCATAAGCCTGGAGTACCAGCTAAGGCACTGGTGTATCCGTTGACTCCCCGAGCTCCTGGATCTGAGAGCAAGAGTGGTAAACGAAGGCATAGGGGACCAAGAAGGAAGACACCCAGAAAGGGGGAGCCTTCCACTGCCACTGGGCCTTTGGCCCCAGCGGTGTTGGCACCTCTGGCCTGGGCGGAACCTCCAGTTCCCTCAACAGTACCACCGGCAGTCCCTCCTGCACCTCCAGCAGCTTTGCCCCAGACTGAGCAGTTGGCATTCTTGCTGGTTCCCACGTTTACGCCAGGTACCCTGCCTTACTCTCTCGAGCTGCAGGCGGACCCTGAGCTCCGTAAGGATCAGCTGTTGGATGAGGAGGCTCAGTCTTCTCCCGCATTGGCCACAGCTGCTGTCGCCGAGTGTGAGCAGACTCAGTCGGCAGAGCAGCTCACTGCTTCTGCCTTGAGTAAGCTCTCTCTCGGACCTCGGGTCTGGGAGTTCTCTGAACTCCCTCTGGACCCCTCCTGCCAGCAGATTGCTCGGTCAGCGGCAGTTTGGCCCCGGAAAGTGGCCCAGCAGAGACTCAGCCAGATCCCTCTGGCCTGTGGACCTATCGTGTCTGTGGCATCGGAGATCTCGGCGTATGAGTCTCTCTTGCCTCCTGTCTCTCTCACCTCGTGGCAGCAGCAAGTGGAGGCAGCGTCTGTGGCAGCAATTACTTCTGCGGAGATGCTCGCTACCCCTACTCCTGGCCTGGTGACATCCCCTGCTGTCACAGGCAGCTGTACCATCACCCACGGACAATACATTGTTCCATGAGGCCTTGGGTGTTCTCATTCAGAGCCTGGTTGGTGACCAAGCTGTGGTCCCATCAGGGGAGGAGAGGTCGGGTGCTGTTGTGCTGTACGTGCCAGGGTTGTCTCTGGAGGATACGCATCAACATATGCCTATACCTTTTTCACCCTTTATAGCTGAGTTTGACAACCAGCTCACAGCCAAGACTTGCAGCACATGGGTTCCTGTCAAGTTTGGCTACCTGAGGCAAGGACGTCTCCTGCCTAAGCCGGATGTCCAGGGGAAGTGGTACTCTGCACCGGAGCAGATCTTCCCATCGGTTTCACTGCGGTGGACCTAGACTGGGAAGGGTTCAATGGTAGGCAGCTGAGAGCCATTACAGCATCTGCAGAGGCCTTTTAACATTTGGAGAAAGATACCCGAGGCTCTGTCCTTGCGCCGTCCTACTCAGACGTGTCATTGGCGGCTTTGGGGTCTCTCCTTGTTGGAAAATACCTTCCATTGAGCCAAGTAAAAAACTAGAGAAGATTGAAGCCCCCCTCAGGCAATTCTGTCTGAGACTGATTCCAAGAAGCCTCTGTCATGGATGTGCTGTGAGATAAGCGCCAAGTGAAGAGGTTGAGCACTTGAGGGTTTTGATGGAACATGCTCGTGCGCAGTTGCACAAGAAGCTTCAGCCATGCTGGTAAATGTAGCAGAGGTTTGACACTCAATTCCAGCAGGTCTTCCGAGCAATCGCTCCGGGGCCCCCAGGGGGCAACCAGGATCAGATTGCAATCATGGGAAGGAACCTTGTGCAGTACCCTGGGAAGGATCTGCCAAGGCGGAAAGGAGTATGCCCACAGGTTGCTCCATTCCATGGCTAGAGCATCCACCCTTACGGCTTGGGGTTCTGGGAGAGTCAAGACGTAAACCAGTAGTTTTGAGTTCTTGCGAGTTGCAAACAGATCCATGTGTGGACTCCCCCCCCCCCAACATGCCCACATGGCCTGAAGGACCTTTGGGTGGTGTGACTACTCCCTCCCTACCAGCTGACCTCTCCTCAAGAGTTGATCAGCCAGGAAATTTGTATGTCCCGTGAGGTGCCTCTAGTGCATGCAGTCGCAACACCATCTGATGATGTGTCTGGCCAACTCTGTCTGCTTCCAGGACCGAATCCTACTTTGCCTGTGGAGAAGGCTACTGTGGCCCTGTTGTCACACATTATGAGGACGTGTTTTGTGCTCCACCAGGTTGCAGAAGTGGAGGAGCGCTAAGCATATTGCCTCCAGTTCCAACCAGTTTAGGTGGTGGGCAGCGAAGGACATCGGCCAAGGGCCCTACACCATCTGACTCTCTACATGGGCTCCCCACCAGAATACAACAAATCCATGTAAATGGTGAGCTGGGCCTGAGAAGGCTCCAGTGTCTGTTCCCTCATGACGTTCTCCCTGACAGTCCACCACTGAAGGTGCGGCTGATCCTTGATGAGAATCTGCACTTTTGTGAAATAGCCCTGGTTTCTTGTCAATCTGCCTCGCAGTGTGAGCTGTAAGGGACGAAGGTGGAGCACGCTTAATGGGACCTGGAAGTTTATCGAGGACAGGGAGCCCAGCAGGGCAAGCCATTGTTGCGCCAAGCAAACCTAGCCAGTCAGAAAAGGCCTGAGCAGAGACTGCAGTCTGTCCCACCTGTCCGCTGAAGGATGACATAATTATGTATGCTACCAGATCAAACTGGATACCAAGGAAGACGAAGATCTGCTCTGGGTGAAGACTGGACTTGGGTAGGTTCACTATCAGGCCCAAGCGTTGGCAAAGTTCCAGAATGGTGTGTGTGGTTGTAAGACTGCTGCCACTGACTGGGTTGTCTCCATGGGGACCAGGAAGAGTAGGTTGTAGAAGCCAGGAGAACTTTGGTTCTCTACTGGCTCTATGGCACACTTGCTGTGAAGCATTCAAATTGCCTCCAGAAACGCCGATGCTTTGGGTTCCAAGGTGGATGGAGCAAACCACCGTGGTTCTCTGCTTAACGGAGGCATGTCTTCACCAATAGGCAGTGTGTAGCCATGTCTCAGGATGTTTATGCCAAAGTATCATCCGTGATAGACTCCCATTGCATGCGATATGCAGTGAGGCAGCCACCAACAAGGCGCTATGCGGATTCTAACAATGTAGCTGTTGGCAATCCTGAGATGTTTTCCGGGACCTGAGTAGTAGGTGAATGAACCCTTGGGCTCCACATGTCGTGGACATCACTGACTTCCTGTTGTCTCAATGGGAAGTTTTAAGCAAGAGCTTGAGAACAGTGGAGGGGTTTTAATCAGCTATCTCCTCAACCCTTGCCAACGTCTTGGACATGCACATTGGTAGTGATCCTTATCTGTCTGCACTCGTTGCATCCTTCTACACCACAGGCCAGCAACATGACAGGTCCTTCCCCGGTGGGACCTACCGCTGGTTTTAGTCATGCTGAAGAAGTGGCCCTTTGAGTGCCTTGAGAACTCCAAGCAGGGTTTCCTCAAGTACGGGACATGGAAAACTTGTTTTCTATTAACACTTGCTTTGGGGGCTAGGGGAAGCAAGATCCATGCTCTAGCTTATGACCATCTGCAATGGTCACCTGACCTTCCCAGGTGACCCTGAGGCCTCACTTGGCCTTCCTTGCAAAGAACCAAGTGACTCAAGTTCCGGCTATGGCCTTTAAGGGTTTTACCCTATGTGCGATGGATGCTACTCTTCCTCTTAAGGAGAGAGCCCTGTGCCCAGTGAGAGCTCTTCCCTGGTACCTTTGCGGCATGACTTAGAGGACAGAGGTCTGCCGTCCTTCTACCACTGAATAACCCATGGAAGGAGCAAGTTTGCAGAAACATGATTTCATTGTGGATTAAAGAGACGATCCTCAAGGCCTATAAGACCTCACTAGATAGGCCAGATGCCTTACAGCTTGTCTCTGACAGGGCTCATGAAGTGCGAGCCTTCAATGCCTCCTGGCACGTCCTGTGGAATGTTGCAGTTGTCGACATTCTGTGGGCCTGCCAATGGCAATCGTCTACAACTTTCGCCCAGCATTACTTGCATGACATGATAGTGCTCGAGGAGGGCATGTACACCTTTGCAGGCATTACAGGCTCCTTTGCTTAGGTTACAATACTGGTCTATTAGGCCTTTTCTATATCCCATCAGAGCTGCCACCGTGTTCCTGTTTATGGCGCTCTTGTGGCTACGTTGGATGTAGGCCTATAGGTCAGCGCATTTCTTAGTGGACCTTGTTGGGCTTCGTGCCTAGTAGACCTAATCTCGGACAGTATCAGGCAGTTTATCCCGATCTCCCAGCCTGTTATCGCTTTTGACACACGTATCACTGCCCATGGGACCTTATAACCATCCCTGGTGCCTGCCAGTTTCACGACTAGGACCTGTTAGATCTCCAGGTCCGCTGGAGCTGAAACCGATAACGTCACCCACGAGGTGGACAGTTGTCATGCTGGCGGGCGAGCACCTGGGGGCTAAATGTGGTCCCATGCAGGTCGGTAAGGAGGGTTTCTGGTTTAAGCCAGATTTTGCTGTCAGCGGCCTCATCTCCACGTAGCTCTGAGGTTTTCCGTTCCATTCAGACATCGCCTCCTCACATGGACCAATGGTTTCCCCTGAGCTGCTTGTCCCTTTGTCTATAGAGGTCAGTGTACCTGTAACGATTACCCTACCGCCAGTACATTTGTATATTGGCAATGGTGGTCGAGAGGAAATGTTACATAATTAATACGAGATATTTCGAGTAATATCAGTATTAATAAGAATACTTACCTTTGAGCGCCAGAGAAGCCCACCCAAACAACCCCGCTTCCTCTTACAGCTGATGTCAACTGACCACTCTTCAAAAGAGGAAGGATGATATGGGGTGCATGTGCACGTCACAGTTCCACATGGACCAAGAGATGGCGCCTCGGGACCGTTAGGTTTTCGGGATCAAGCATGAGTAGCAAGCTTCTCAACTCAATTGCTTGGGCATCATGCCCAGACACAGAGGTCTTAACAATGGTGGTCGAGAGGTAAGTATACTTATTAATGCTGATATTACTCCAAATATCTCTTGTGAAACAGTGTTTCATAAAAAAAATCAATCTTTGTGGATTTTTAAAATAAAGGTTATTTTCACAATTTTGCCTGTAATTTTCATTCTAAATTAAGGCCAAAGCTGTCAACTCTCCTATTTTCACTGGGAGTCTCGTTTTTGAGACTCAATAAGTATTTAAAATGACAGGAATTTTGAGGCCAAATGTTCTTGGATTCCATGCACTTTTAACAAGAACCTCCCTGTCACGTGTCTTTGTGGGTTGACATCTATGCAATACACTAAGAAATCTATCGGCCAAAATCAATGTCAATCACCACAAAAAATGCCGAGGTCTGAGGGACCCCTTGGTTTTGCCAGGCTGCACAATGAGCCAAATTATACACAATTCAGCCATTATTTTATCAAGATATTAGGTTAAAAGTTCATTAGTTAATAAATGAAGCTATCCATGTTGCATTTAATTACTTCACCATATTCTGATATTTATTTACAGTTAAAGGTTTATAACATATACATGCATGAATACTTAACTGTCAAGGTGACACCATGCTTTTTTTGGCAAGCTCAAGATTGGCAAGAATAAAGCAGCTCACAATCCAGCTTTTTTTTTTCATCAAAACTATTCATCAATGAAACATAAACAAAAACAAGAGGGCTGTGTGGACAGCCCGTGCTTCAGCTGATCTTGACATTCATCACACTTGCAGCTCTATGAACTTGGGAAAGGATCAAGGACACCATGTTCTGAATAAGTCTGAACTTTATAGAAGAACACTTACATGTGCAACATCAAAGTTCAAGTAGTTCTCAAGTTATAATGAAGAGTAAAATTCATGTAGACCCCACAAATGAGGTCAAGGTCATTCATGTACTGTCTCAGCATGACCTTCATACAGAATAATTAACATGTGTAGCTAACTCAAAACAGATCTCAAGTTATCAAGTAAACAGTAAATTTCATGTCAGTTGTCCTGTGAATCAGCATTAGAATGCCCATTGACTTACATAGTAATCAACAGGAAAGCCGCATTGAACGATAAGTACCCGAATTGAAAATCCTTAAAAATCAGAAATCCAAAGCAGTGCCACCTAGTCAACAACTGTTTGACCCTTCCACAACAACATATCCATCACGTCAGCTTAATCTGAGGGACGGTTCTGAGAACAAGTGAAAAATAGCAAAACCATACAAAAAATTTATTTAAAAAATTGCAGCGCCACCTGGTGAACAAATTGGGAACTAGGTGTCCCCGGGAGTGTCTATGTACAATATCAAAGCATTTGGGTGAGCGGTTTCAGAGGAGAAGAATTTTGAAGGTTTGCCCCAAAAAAGAACAAAAAAATTCACAAAAAATCCAAAAATCAATAGAGCGTGACCATTTGAACACACTTGGTAGAGATCCACCCAAGGCACATCCCCACCAAGTTTATGTAAATCTGGTCAATATTATTTAAGTTATGACCATTACAAGAAATTCCCATGTTAAACTTTCCTATTAAAACTTTTGTTGAGATTTTTGAAAAAAAAATCATAAAAAAATCCAAAATTCATTGGAACTTGACCATTGGAACAAACCTGGTAGACACCCACCCAAGGTACATTGCCACCAAGTTTGAAGTAAATCTGGATGACGCTTTTGGAGAAGAAGTCGAAAATGTAAATTAGCATTAGAACGCCCATTGACTTACATGGCAATCAGTAGGAAATGTGCATTTACCGCAAAAGAGCCGAACTGAAAAAATCATTAAAAATCAGGAATCCGCAGCATTCCCACATAGTGAACAAGTTTGTTTGGCCCTTCCATAAGGAAAATATCCACCACGTGTAAGCTTAATCTGAGTGACGGTTCTGGAGAAGAAGTCGAAAATAGCTATAACACACAAAAATTCATAAAAAAATTAGAAAAAAACTGCAGCGCCACCTGGTGAACAAATTAACAACAAGGAGTCCCTAGGTGTCTTCCTGTGTGATATCAAAGCAATTGGGTAAGCAGTTCCGGAGATGATTTTTTAAGATTTGTCCCCCCCCCCAAAAAAAAATTCATTAAAATTCCAAAAATCACTGGAGCATGAACATTTAAACAAACTGTTAGAAACCCACCCAAGGTACATTGCCACCAAGTTTGAAGTTAATCTGGATGACGGTTTTGGAGAAGAAGTCGAAAATGTGAATTGGCATTAGAATGCCCATTGACTTCCATAGTAATCAATAGGAAAGCTGCATTGACCAACAAGTACCCGAATTGAAAAAATTGTTAAAAATCAGGAATCCGCAGCATTCCCACATAGTGAACAACTTTGTTTGACCCTTCTACAAGGAACATATTCACCATGTTTCAGCTTAATCTGAGTGACGGTTCTGGAGAAGAAGTCGAAAATAGCTATAACACACAAAAATTCATAAAAAAATAGAAAAAAATTGCAGCCCCACCTGGTGAACACATTAAAAACTAGGAGTCCCAGGGAGTCTTCCTATGTGATATCAAAGCAATCAGGTGAGCGGTTTTGGAGAAGAAGATTTTTTTCAGATTTACCCCAAAAAAGAACAAAAAATTCATTTAAAATCCAAAAATCAATGGACCGTGACCATTTGAACAAACTTGGTAGACACCCACCCAAGGCATATCTCCACCAAGTTTAAAGTGGATCTGGCTGAAGGTTTTTGAGAAGAAGTCGAAAATGTGAATTGTGGACGATGGACGACGGACGACGGACCCTCACAAAACCTCAGCTGACTGACAAGTCAGCTGAGGTAAAAACAAAAAAAACCTCACAACTTCGCACTTGTATAAAACTTTTCGATGAAATATCTTTACAAATATTCAGTAGATAAGTTTCATTTGACACAGTACACCCGTAAATATGAACTAGTGCCAATCTTCCCATTCAGTTGCCAAATGGGCGGCTCCCACCTGCAAACATATGCCTGAACTACTCAGAAGTAGGTGCTGCCATCTAGTGGTAAAAAAAGAAACTACGGATAGTGGTAGCCAGCCATTGGCCTGTGGTTCCAGAGATTTTGTCAAATAAGAAAAAAAAAAAAAAATAGCTCAACCAAGCTTGGTAGGGACCCACCCAAGGGAAACCCCCACCAAGTTTGAAGAGGATTTAGCTTATGGTTTTACAGAAGCTGAAAATGTAAATGTGAGTAGAATTGGTGATGATGGATAGATGGACTACTGAGCATCCTATAAGCTCAGCCACAAGCCAGCTGTACTAAAAAAAAATAATAAAATAAAACCCAGACAAATTTTGTCACTAGGATGAATGGGTGGATGGACAGAGGGGCAGTTAAGCTAGGATACGGTTCCTATAGTCCCCAGTGGGTGTTTGAAAAGGAAAAGGAAAACAATAGCCAAACATTTGTATGAAACATAAGTCTTTATTTCACAGATAATGCAGTCAAATATGTTAATATTTTTGGCATAAGAATGCTTGATAAATATAATTTTGCATTTGTACACTTCAATAATGCTATTCTCAAGTAAAGAATGTGAAACTAAATTGTCCAATCAAAAGAGTGCATTAGCATGCACTTCATCAGCTGACTTGACTGGAATGCATCATGACACATGGTCAATTGTCCTTAACGTAAGAAATCTTTTGTACAGAACCTTAGCTGTACACACTTTGCACCTCAACAACCAATACATTCTGTCAGTATTTATAGCAGGAAACAAGGAGACCGTATATAAATGCCTATCAGCAAAACTCTGATCTCCAACCAACCAACCACATAAAGATGCAGGGGTTTTTTTCTTTTTCTTTTCAGTTGTCAGTGTAACCTCATGATACAAAACCAGGAGATGTGTGTATGTATGAATGTATGTATGTATGTATGTATGTATGTATGTATGTATGTATATAGATATATATATACAGATCATACACAATACCTAAATATTTCTAAGACCCTTCCTTGTCTGTACAACTGATGCAGATTCTCATGATCGTAAATGTACATGTATTGTGTACACATTGTGGTTAACAGTTCACGGTCCTGAAATTTTACTTGATACTAAGTGTGGAAAATTTGAAAGTACAGACATCTGAAGGTGAACATTGGGTCTCCAGAAAATTAGTTGCAATTGAATTACAGTTCTTTGGAAATTGAAGACATTCAGGAATTCTGTGCATGAAAGGAAACTTGCAAACACTTGGCTCTACAGAGCAATTAGGTGTAGAATGCACACTTGTATAAGGTTCAGCCATAAAGTCACATATCCCTTTACCCATCCCTTATACTTATTTCTTTCAAGGATGGAACACTTGCCTGAGTGGCATTCCAGCATGGCATATAAAAGCCTTACATGTTATATGACTCCAAAGATGTCATTCTGCACAATGCTTCCACCATTTTCAAGAAATAATTCAAGGTCATGAACATTAATGTGCCCCATATACTCTGCTAGACTGCACTGTAACAAGTCTGTCCGTTAATTTGGTCCATGTAGATGTGTACTCATATCTGTGCTGGTACACTGAGCATTACTGGGCCACAAATCACATTAGCTTAACCTTTGTTGTACATCTACATACTATTTCCATGAACAGAGTTCATTAAACTTTTCATTATCAAAAGAACAAAAAAAAAAAAAAAAACATTCTTTTTCACAAAACTTAAGAGTTGTATATGCATTATACATATAGCTTAAGGTATGTGCAAAGGTACTTTAATTTGCACAAGAAGACTTCACTAACTAAAGCATGTTGAAGCCTCAGAACACCGACTGACAAGGAGTGTCACTATATATATTTCCATTATATGGCTGTGAGTTTTAAATGGAACACAATATTTTGTCAGTGATAGTTTCAACTTGTATTCACAGCACCAGGTATAACCATACCATTATAGACCCATGTCACCAATATGGATTTTGATGTGAAAATGCATCCCACATTGTACTTTTTGCACGTGAAGCTTTCTGAATTTCATGTTAAAACACACATGTACTGTTCCTGTCAATTTCAAATTGCTCTACAGAAAGTCAGAAAGTGTAGTTCAAGAATGTACATAAAACTGAACAGGATGGTTTGATATACTATCTCTATTTTTTACTTTTGACTCAGGTTTAATGCTGGAATGCATCAGATGCCAGTTTTTGCAATTTGCCACCAGATGTCACCTTCACAGAACCAGTGTTACAGACCAGGTTGGCACAAATCAGCTTCAATTATTGTGCTCTTCTCTTCCCCCGCTCCCTCCACTTCAATGACGGACAGACATTTTAATTTGCTTGAATGACGGTGCAAACATAAAATGTAACTTCTGGTTTAATAAGAAACAGATAGTGTGAAGTCATACAGTTTATATATGAAATCAACCATTGGATACACCATACAATGACACAAGCTGTGTGATGCAATATCAGAACTTCTGTGATCAATTCAGCTGAGTACAACATCTTTATCTGCATGGAAGGTCCCATTAATGTCTAAACTTAGCACAGAATCAGATAATCACAACTGAGCACCTTGTTTGAAGAATTGTTTATCATCTCTGTTGTGTGCTATAGGTCTGCTTAATACCAGAGATCAGGTACACAAACAACAGCTGTTGTGAGGAAAACTTTTCTGACAATTCTCATTCAAAGTACTTCTATTTATGATTGAAACTGTAATTAACCAGTGGAATGGAAGCGTTGAAAGCCTGTTGGGTTCGGAAGCCGGGCCATGCACCACCGTGTGAGGCACTTGTGCAACACAAGTGGCTGCATCAACCAGCAGGAAGACCACATGCACACACTGTACACCTCCTGACATTTCAAGGTCCAGTCCAGCAGTTTCCATGGACTTCACCAGGCACTGATGCATTACACAGCACCATCTGATACATTGTACTCACCCTTAGTCATTGCCATAATTGATCAAACTTTTGGCTATACACTGTGGACATGTACATTTTAAACTGGACCATATAGTTAAAGTGTTCTCAACTTTTTCCTTGTCTGGTGTGAGTAAAGTGCTGATCTTCAACAGTGAAAATCCAGGAGACTGGGTTGGCAAGGGGCTCACTGGGCCTTCTGATGTAGTCCCTGCCCCCCCCCCCCCCCATCTCCCTGAGCGTTCAAAGCCCTTTTCCCACCTGCTGCACTAACAACAAGGCATGAACCACATCCAGACAGTATGTATTATAACAGTGTTCTACATCACGATTCAAGCTGTATCCATTATGCATTAAAACATGCCATGTTTAATTTCAAAATATCTTAACTGTACAAGGTAAGCAGTTCACTACAGCACGTTTACCAGTTTCCCACTCCAACCTGTCAATATCACCCATACATCATTATATATCTGCTTCAAAGTGTCTACTTAATATATTGTTATTTTTTATTCATTTTTATTTTATTTATTTATTTTATTTCATTAATATATTTTTTTTTTTTTTTGGTAACTGAAACTACACAATGGTATGCTCCCAGAAAAACAACTTTCCTGTGCATAGGTTTCACCATGGAGAGTTTCCAACTGTTTTCACAGATTCAGGTTTCAAAGTAAGCTGGAATGTGTGAGCACTTTAACCCATCACAATTCAATCATCTCTAAGACAACAGAATTAGTATTTCAACATATCCATAATTTTACAATCACATTTTACTCTGGATGACCCATTTATTTTCAAAGCAAAAAAAATCAAAAACAAAAACCAAAAAAAAAGACAAAAAAACAAAAAACAAAACAAAACAAAACAAAACAAAAAAAACATGAGAAATCTATCATTCTACCCTGGACTCAAGATTAATTTCTTAAAGAGAATGAAAAAAAATGAATATTACACATTGAAAAACTGATTTGTTCCAGTTGCAAGAAACCATGATAATGATAATGATAATAATAATAATAATAGTAATAATAATAATAATAATAATAATAATAATAATAATAATAATAATAATAATAATAACAACAATAATAATAATAATAATAATAATAATAATAATAATCAGCCTACCAGCTTCCCCATTCCAAACCTCCTTCCATCCTATCTACATGCACCATAAAGATGGATGCCAAATGACAAAGTTGCAGTAATGTCAGTACAACCAGCACATTGCACGCCATGCACTCTCACAATATGTGTATCTACATTCACTCACTGCACTCTGTACATCTATGGATTATTCATAATGGCAGTGATGATTTATCACTGAACCATATTGCATTTAATGCTAAAAAAATGCAGATTAGCAATCTAATGTGGTTAAAGTTTGAGTTTGAATGCATGGAGTTTCAGAGTAAAATAACCTTAGAGGACATTGAATTTTGTCATGATACCACCTGGAAGGTCCAGTCCCTCTCAGTACAAAGAAGCAGTGAACTAAATTACGGTTGACTTGACGGTTTTACCTTACTTTATATTACCAAAGTTTCACTTGCCATAGAAAGCTCGACCCATTTTGACACATTGTGAAGCAAAATAAGAAGAGTTGAATCTACGATGTACACGTAACCCTTCACTTATCCAGGATTTTTCTCAAGATATTATAGCCTACCTAAAGACACAAAAAAAAACAAACAAACAAACAAACAAACAAAAACCCCTACTCATCAGCTGAGGCAGATGATTTTTCAAAGATTCAGATCAAACTTTTGTTGTAAAAAAAACATTAAAAAAAATTTAAAAAACAAAAATGATAGGTTTCTGGATTTTAGATGTAAATACTAAAATTTATCTTTTAGGACATCCCTGTCACTTGGTCATTTGAAAATAATAGACATGAGAGGGGTTAATATGGGCCTCATGTGCTCCGACTGCCTTTGAAATAAAATGTTTAAACCAAAACAAATTGTAGTGAGAAAAAATTACCATTTTTTGTGGCCTGACATGGCAGAAACACAAGCTCCCCCCCCCCCCGTATATATAATACACACAGACACACATATACATGTGTTTGTGTGTGTGTATGTATATATATATATATGTATGTATGCATGTATTTGGGGACTCCAGTACACATGATGAAGGCTCTGAATCTTGATCACTTTTTGAAGTATACAATTACTCCACAAGTGTAAACAAGATAAATGATCTCTTCTGGAATCCCCCATAAAACAGACTCAAAAGACCCAATTCCAAATTTCTGAAACAATACTCACAACTAGCAACAAATCTTGAAGGTTTTTTTTTTTTCTTCTTTTTAATGCAACAGATTATGAAATTTGGCTGACAATCGGTAAAGGTAAAAGACAATGAAAACAATACTGTTTTGTCTAAATAAATCTGCAGGTTCACCTGAAACAACAACCTAACATTATAAAGTACCAATTCTGCACATCTGCACTAGCCCTTTCCCCTCCAAAACCAGCCGCTGATCACATGTCATCTGCTTTAAATGTTTTACACTAATTATTTCAACAGTAATGAAGTACAATCTGGATGAAAATTGTAGATGAGACCTATCAAGATACCATGCCACAGGTCAACAGCTTTCCTCGGCATAGGTTTTGCTTTTTAGCACTGAACCCATTGCAAGGACAGCTGTTGACTGAGCCTTAACTGAGGAGGGGAAAGGTTCATTGGCCCTAATTTTCCCCATTGAAAGTCAACATATTTCAATTAAGTAAACATGCTTTATCTATTTTCAAGCAGTATCAGCATTGTGTCAGCTCAGAAAATCTTCCTGTTTCTCATTTTGACACAAGGCACAACGCATCACAGCCATATCTCACAAATATTGCACATGGGCAGCATGTAAATTTCATCAACGTCTGCATGCATGAACTTTAAAAGTAAGGACACTGAAAATGGTATACATTTCATGGATATCATGAACTGAGTTTTAAGGTCACTCAGCACACAATGAGACTATGAACTTTCAGGCAAACTCGTATGAAATTTCATCATGGTGTACAATAGGCACAAATAGAGACAACCTTTTGTTGGGTTTTTGGTGTTGTTCTTGTTCTCTCAACTCCTTTTTAAGTTCATTGCACCCTTTCCCAACTGTGCTCACTTGCCCTGTCAACTGGTGCATACATGTAAAGTGGGATTTTTCATTTGAATTTGTCCTAACTGATAATTTTCTATGAATTGATATAATCTGCACTATAGACATTAAAGAGACTGGAAAGCTTCTCCTCCTCCTCCTGCTCGTCATCATCATCATCATCATCATCATCCCCACCACCAGTATCCATAATGCTATTTTATCCCTAACATAACATCTTGGGCGCACTTTTAAGATATTAAAGAGAAATATCTTGTCTGAGCCTGTTCTACTCTGCCATTGCAATCCTACTACTGTCGTCGTCGTCGTCATCGTTCCCTAACATTATACAGTGCTAAGATTTTAAAGTCAAATCTCTCCTATATTAAACACAGAAATATACATATGATGGGTATATTTGAAAAAATATATGTTGGTATATAAGTCTTTCTTCACATAGTCTCTGTTGAGTGGACAGAATATCAAGTGTTATGAGGACAGCTAGGATATGCAATAGATGTGATTGGTTAACTGGTAGTTAATATGAAAATAAACGAGTATATCTTTGAAGGAATGGGCCTTGCAAACAGAACAGTTATACATATACCAGTATGTACAATATAAACAAAACATGCCAGCTTCTGTCAGTTCACTTCACACACACACACCAAAAAAAAAAAAAAATCTTTGGAAGAAACTCCTCTCCTTACCCCTAACAATATAAAGTATTTCCTTATTTTACCATCTAAAACTAATCATTGTGTTACTTATGTAATACAGGGTTGGTCACATGACAATTCCCACTATGTCACCGTTTCAAGGTTGGCGACTGTACACCAAAGATTTTTTTGTCAACTTTCGAAGGGTACCAGATGAACTTCTGATCTGCAACCCCAGGCATGATCACCACAGACAGTCTGCATGATGCATGATGGACGCAATAGCTGGTCAGCGCCAAGCCGGCTGGTGCACTGCAGACGCCAATGTGAATCATCTGCTGTCGGTGACATGAGGTCACTTCATCTTGACGCAGGGATTCCTAAGCCTGGTTGATACCTACAGTCATCCCCCTCTAATAAAACCCTCACCCCTGTTGAGAGGTGCCCCCCCCCCCCCCCCACACACACACACAGGCCACTTCTCTATGCAGTAAGTATGGCATTTTTATTTTATTCCTCTTCCTCCACAAAAAAGGCCACCCTCTTACTTTTAAGCGCCACATTTCTGGTGCACTTCAAGGTTGTCCTTATAAGCGGGGCACCACTGTATTTGTGTACAGACATTCATATCCCATTGTCTTTCATGGTGAAAACCTAGATTCTCCACTTGAGGACCTACATGCATGAAAAAGACTAAGGGCTCCCAACCAACTGCCCTGTAGCCACAGATCACCATCTAATGGAAATGTCACAGTACTTGCTGGCATGACAAAGCAAGAAAAAAAGTCACAAAATACCCTGTGTCCCCCCCCCCCCCCCCCCCCCGGGTTAAAAGAAGTTTAATTTCAACACATTGTTAATCGATCAAGTGGCTTCAGATCTAATTTCTTTGCATGCAGGAAATAAAGTCTGCAAACACGGCACCACAAGGCGCCATCTGTTGACGGATTTGTCCGATGCTGCACATCCTCCCAATGGTCCCTTCTCAAGTTCTTATATTTCAAAAATATATCTACAACGATATGTATAACTCTCAAACCGGTTTGTATGTGATTAATGTACACGGTATTAAATGTAAAGACAAGTAACCATGGTAACATTGCAAAAATTGTAAATAATTCCCTTGAACGTCAGTTACAGTTTCATGACCAAGCAGTGAAACCGGTCTTGAAAGCCCACTCAATACCACACCTAAGAGTGACCAGATTGTGGTCTCTCAAGACAGGTGGTCTTTCACAGGAGGTATAATTAAGACTAAAAGTACCACACAAAGTATCCTGAAATGGTGGTCTTTCAAAACAGGTTGTTTTCTCATTGGAGTGGCCCCCTCAAGGGAGGGACCTTCGTACTGTCAAGACAACATCACGGTTCACATCTGCTGTCTGTGCAAGGGAGCGGATGAATGCAGTGCCGCGGCTGCAGCAGTTGTCTCGATCGTAAAGACCTGCAGGCTAAACTGTCTGGCCTGCCATGAGCGTGTACACTCTGAACAACATTTGCAATCTTGTGTCAGCAGTTAAACCCTTTGGGTGTTACAACGAGTACCCCAGGTGTTGGCACAGAGTGGCAAATTCACAAAAATTAACTCTTTCAGTGCCAAATTTTGGACTGAGTCAGCAGCTTTTCTTGGCGCACTTTGGCAGAAATGCGCGCCGAGAAAAGCTGTTGACCTGGGATATTCTACTGGAACTATATGGGCATGCTGGTACTTGAATGAAAGGTCTTTTTACGAGGAATACGAATGTGGGATCCTAATTCTGACTTGTTTGATTTAAGCAGACCAACTTTCGTCTTGACTGGCACCGGAAGAGTTAATTTCACATAAGTGCCAAGGTCTTTGCTTCAGCAAGCAAATGTAACATTCTTCCAGATTATTAGGCAAGACATTCCACATATATTATCAAATTGCAATACATTTTTCAATATTGATGAAAGACTTCACATGGCATGGGTGAACCTTATCAATAAAATCAGTTCACAACATCCATTAAGAATTCTGGTCACAGCAGAAGCACGATGACACGCCATCACAATGAAACAAACAAGAGCTAATAATTAATGCCTGTCAATCACTTTTTGAGTCCTTCAAAGAACTGGATATACATGAACACGAACTTCAGTAAATAAACGGTACGAATGGCCACCAGATGAAGCCTGAACCATAATGTACGTATGTCCACTTTCATTTGCATTAGAAATCTGATGGTGGCATCATATTAATAATTCAGATCAGTGAGTAATGCCATGACTAGGACAACAGGGGTTAAACTGAACTGCCTCATGAACTACATAATTTACTGGCTATTTTTTTTTTCTAAACCCCGACATGAAGCAAATTAAACTGAAGTACCTGAATCATGACATTATGGACAGCAAATGAATGCTGTACACAAAAATGTCAGAGGAAAGTAACTTTTTATAAAATTGAAGCCTAATCCTCATCACATAAACTGAGTCTTGAGCCTAATACTGATCACATAAACTGAGTCTTAAGCCAAATACTCATCACAAAAACTGAGTCTATCCCTGCCCCACTTAGGTACTCCACCTGACATATCAGCAATAAAATATAATTTTGAAATGTGGCATGATGTCCATTATTTTAAGATACCTGCAAACTTGTATACACCAACCTTTGCAACCTGATTTAACAGGACTTCACCATCAACAACAAATTACATCATCTACTTTTCATAATGTGAGAGCATGCCATCACTTTCCATCTTTGTGCCATCACCATGACAACCAAAGCCTGTCTGTTCATTGACAATGCACACATGTCTAGGGCATTGTTGGCAATACAGGAGTTCAACCCCCACAAGAATATTTCATGTAAAGTTTCAAGTTACACTAGCTGTCGGCCTCTTTGTTACAGGATTGGTCCACTTTAGATGCCCAGCTAAAGTGAATGTTCAGTATTTGTCCATTGTACATATGAACAAATATACACATATGTACATGAATATTACCACTGTATCCTTCTTTCACTGGGGGTAATCTTGATCCACCTCCAGTGTGTGTATGTGTGTGTATATACATATATATAAATATATATACTGTATAATCATTTATATTCCCAGGCACAAAATTTCCGAATACATTCCAAATCAGAATTTCATGGTTTTTGTTTTCCTGATTTTATGCAGGCTTTCATTCCACATTCAGTCTGCTATGATTTTTCCCAAGTTTAATATTCCTAAAATGGGTTTCCTCAGGAAAATTTGGGAATATTTATCTGTCGTAAAATTTTATGATTATACGGTATATATATATATATATATATATATATATATATACACACATATATTTATTTATTTATTTATTTAATTATTTATATATAGAACTGTCCAGGTATATCACATCAGGAACTATATACACAAACTATGTACAGCATTCAGTTGAGGGCATTTCAGCCTCTGCCCCTGTTCTACCAGCAATATATTCATGCAGCCGCATATGCCATACATCCGTGATGCATCAAGTCTCACTTCACCACCATGGGTACATCTCCACTGATGCATGGTCTCATACTGCACCAAACATTTCCTGTGATGCGTATGTCATGTAGAGGAATCCATCCTCATCCCTCTCGTCCTTGTAGATTTCGGCCAGGGTGGTTGACATACTGGCAATACTTTTGTTGTTCACAATCAGGTAAAATGCCTGGTTTGCATTCAGCGACATGCGATTCCTGCAACGACACGAACAAAAAAAGGGAAGAATGAATTTGACGAAGTATACAGATGCCATATCATCAACAGCTGCTGCCATAGTGCAGCGACAACAGACTCCATCCAATTAAGTTTTTAATTCTGCCACTGAGGTATCGAGCGTAAAACCTTTCACAGCCTGTATAGTGGCACTAATCCATGTTTTAAACCCTGAGGGACCTGTGTATGTGTGTATGTATGTATATATGTATGTATGTATGTATGTATGTATGTATGTATGTATGTATGTGTATATATATATATATATATATATATATATATAGTGCTACCTGCTCTATGGACAACTTCTCATCAGAGATCACAAACCACCTCTCATCAAAGATCACAGATCTTTCCTGGGCCATCCTTTCATGCCACTTGAGAGTCTATTTCTCCCATAAATTCACCTGTATTTTAAGACCACCTGTGATGTGAGACCACTTTTATGACAGTCATAAGGGCAGGCTTAAATGACAGGTACTACTGTACTGTAAGCACTTCATGTTTAGAAACATACATACTCATCATAATATTTACCCTACATCTTTTATAGTGGACTGAATTAACATATATGGACTTCCGTGTATGATACTGAACGATGGACATTTATAGCATATGTACAAAGTGTAACAACAGCGTAGTTTGTGGAACATCTTCAGTGTGAAGTACATGTTCATGTGGCACGTTGCATTCAGGCAGATGGTCTTTGATCTGGTAGAGAATCGACCAAAATAAACCAATTTATACATTATGTATGTAATTATCAATTACGAGCTGGCAGACTTAATAAAAAAGCGCTCCATAAGGTCACATGGCAGAGTTTTCTATGGGTGGTATAAAATTTTGTAAGGTAGTGTTTTAACATTCTATTTCAATATAAATCAGCATCAGAACCTGCAAGGTGCCAAGTTAACAAGAGTCAGACATGCCCCATTGTGTATGTATATATGCATGTACACTATAAACATTGAAATGTCTGGCTGGCATGTGGTAACAGTCACAGACACAATGCACAATATTTATAACCAGCACTAAATTTAGGCTCCTTGAGTCAGATTATACAACTGTCTTACCTGGCAAATACACGTCTATATTTGGCGTGCTGACCTTCCATAAACGGTCACAGAAGTAAAGGACCCTGTATTGACAATCTATTAAATAAGGCTCTGTACAAATTGTCCATCAAAGATCGACTCCTTTAACTCAACCATTTTCCTGCTCAATTCACCAAAAAGAGCACGTAAGTTAACCATCATCTGCTTTAAAACATTCTTACTTCAATTTCTCGTTACTAGAAAATATTTCCACTGAGATTTGTGTGCAAGACCATTCATTATGGCAGGCCAGGGGCCAATAGCCTTCCTTGGTGTGGGTTGGGCACACTGTGCCAAAGACTGCATCAAGGAGAGCCATTGACTCAGTCGGGCTCTGATCAGGAATGGGTTAACTACCAATTGAAGATTACGCCCAGCTTTATGGCGGGTCACCCTGTCCCCGTCGATGAATTTATCGTCACCGTTTACCACGATCATGATGCTGGGAGTCGGCTTGAACTGAGATGTATTGGTACAAACACATACAAAGTATTTGTTAAAAAACATTCCGGCATGTCTACTTGGGATACTTTATCTATAAGGTCACATTACACATGTTACAGTTGTGTAGGCACTTTTTATTTAATGCCATAATGTATATCCAAGGACAGATATACATATCATGAAGTGATCAAATCATGTTTGATGTAGTAAGCCTATACATACACCTGAGGCAGATTTAACATCACAATAGACCCCATCACACCACATACAATGATGTACATTGTGGAGCTTTACAATTATTGCAGTCTCTTAAATTTGCATTTGTGTGGCATAAACTAGCCGCAGATATGTGGCCTTCGAGGAGGCAGCAGGGTATGGGCACAGTGAGTTGGAGGGCGAAGCAACTGGAGGGCCTCGGACTGTTGGCTTCCGAGGGGGCCAACAGTCCGAGGCCCTCCAGTTGCTTCGCCCTCCAACTCACTGCACCCATACCCTGCTGCCCCCTCGAAGGCCACATATCTGCGGCTAGGCATAAACTACCACACAAACACTCTACTAAATGTGGATGTGGGCCTGACGGCCTGCAAAAATATCTTTTTTAATATGTCCTTAACTGCTTTATGGACAGCCAAGTCATTTCTTTTCCTAAATGTGGTTTTATATATTAAATAGAGTATACCCTATAAATGAGTTCATATATTCCTATGATCAGTTTTCAGAAGACTTGTATAAATAAAGTGATACATGTAGCATTTTTGACATGACCAAAGCCTTTGATACAGTGTGGCATGAAGGGTCTATTGAGTCAATGACACAAACTGGTTTTCCAGCTCTTTACTTTCATGCTTAAAAAATTACCTATCAGACTGACAGAACAGAATTGTTAATAATGCACAAAGCAAAAACAAAACAAAACAAAACAAAAAAAAAAAAAGCCTTCAGAGAACGGATTACCCTTGCCACCCACAATCCTTTTCCCTCAATTCTGCAATTTCTTTTTTTTTTTTGAGACTTCGCAGCAGAATTATTCACATAGAATTTCCACATTGTTGTCTATGAAATGGAGGAGCAATTTTGGATGCGTTCTTGGGGCAGGTTCTGGTGACAGAAACCACTGTACTGTGCATCGCTCAGACAGCCATCAAACAAATATTTCAAAAGTTTCATAACAAGTTTAGAAATAAGAGGAAGCTGGTTTTCAATAGGCATGTGGTCTACTATAATGTGCATCTCTGAAAAAAAAATTGATGAAGCTGCATTGGATCCTTGTTGATGTATTATGGTAACGTCATACCCTTGTGCAGATCTCAGATGGCCTTAAAGATAGACACTTTAAAGTTTCATAAAAAGTTTATAACTTATTAAAGGAAGCTGGTTTTACATGGGACCCTGGTCCATTATAAGATGCATCTCTGATAAAAAATTGTTAAAGCTGTGGTCAATATTTTTTGACATATAGTGGTAACGTCGTCAGGGTTGACGCCACTCAGACAGCCTTCAAATGAATACATAAAAAGTTTAAAAATAATCAGAGGAAGCTGGTTTTAGAACCTGGTCCATCATAAGGTCCTTCTCTGACAAAAACTAGGACAGGCTGATTTTCTGACAGAAAATCAAATGTCTCTCTGTCCACCCTTACTATTGTCACCCTTATTTTCATCAATAGGCATACCAATTCCAATGATCTACAGATATGGTGAAGGTACACTCTTTATTGACATTTCAAAACGTTGACTTTTGACGAAATGCCCATGTGACCTTGAAAAATAGGTCAAGGTCATACATCTGCAGTCACAAGCAAGGTCCTCCAAAAGTCTCACATAGAAACATAATCACACAAAAAGTCACCCTCTTTAAGTCAAATCTTAAATTGTAAAGGTTGACAGAATGAGATGACCAGTTATCACACACACAACAGTCATATTTTAAATATGATAATAAGACTATGAGAATCATCATTCTAAGTCAGCAGACTGACCTGATTCATGACCCAAGCTGGAGATGCAGGTAATGTGCCAAGCAAAAGGTCCTGGGACAGATCAGGACTGATAACAAGGCTGCTTCTATTTGTGCTTATTCGAAGAAAAACTTTTTTTCCCCCAGTAGCGCATGCTCACACAAAAACCAACTTTAACTCATGAAAACAAAGTTTTGCTACCTGCAAACCTATGTTTGGTGTAGGAATTTACGGACACTACAGCTCCAATAATTAGTTACACCCTGTCAGACTAAAGAAAGTGGGAACAAAATGGTATCCCTGATGGACGACAGGATCAACAGCATACAGCAATCTACCATAAAATCTATCAGCTCATCCATGTGATGACATGTTATATGCTTGCCTATATTAGTTGTGTCATATTGATTGAATGACATGTTTGGGATGGTTCGAGTGATGCTGCCATTGTAAATGGCAGCGGAAAAGATGCCCGAACCCAAGGACTTTGCAGCTGCTGCTGACGCCGCATGTGAGCAACATGGATTGAAGAACTAATACCGCAATTACTCAACAGCCAATCAGAAATCAAGAAGCGCATATGGTCTGTCTGACACTCAGCGTCTGTATCATGGTGAAATTCAAGGTAACACAGGCACAAGTTCAGAATAAAGGGTGGCACATGGCCTACATAATACTGAGGCGAACTGAAGGCACAGGTGACTGCCATGATTCAGCAGATCCCAAACATTTGTACTGTTATATGGCCTACATTGTGTTCTCTAGCCTCATTTGTCATTCAGTAAAATACTACCTGTCAGCTTTTGCATTGTCGTGCTATGTGTGTGTGTTTAATACACTAATGCATATGTAAATGGGAAAAAAATATTGCCAATGTAGCCAATGTATTCCTTGTCCAAGGAGAGAAGTTTTCATCTTTTTCAGCGTTAACCATTTTGATCCTTGAACCCGTTGCATGCTGTGAATTTATGGCACAAGACAAGCTGCTGCGAGACCAAATTTTCATCTAAAGTGTCTGCTGAAAGGGGTTAAAATGTTTATTTACTACTCAAATTCAGCGGTTTTGTCCCAGGTCCTGTTTACTGTGAGCCATGTTTAACAATTGTCTCTCAGTTTTGACTTGCACATTATTCATCTGCATAGACAGGAAAGAAACTGTCAACTGAAGCTATCAGAAAGGCTTGTCCCAAAAAGAAATAGAACCCGAAAATGTATCAGATTTTTAATTCCTTCACTCCTTAAGAATACACCCCCTTGCATTGAAGACAAATTTCATACACATTCTCTATCTGGTTTTTCAAAATACGCTAAAATTCATTTCATTAGTAAATACCCTGAAACATGTACCATTCCAGATTGTTTTGTGTGCAACGACTAAAGCGCCTTGTCTTTTCTTTTTCATTTAACTGCTATTCCATTATGATCAATCTACTGCAGAAATAAGTTGTTTTATGTTTACTCATATCCTAGGTGGCCCCAGTGACAGCGGACATCATGTTCTTAACTGGGGTCATCCTGACATAACCTCTTAATTTTTTGTATAATGTACCCTTATCTATCAATAGAACTGTTACGTATGCGTATTTGTACCTCACCTGTATGTATTTGTGTCAAATAAACCACTTCTGAGTGAGTTCTGAGTTCTAGTATTCAGCTGACTTTTGACTTAACAGCCAATGCTTATAAACACCTTTTACAGGCAGTAAAGAAAAATACTCCTGACAGCATACAAAGCTACATATGTACTCATTTACATGGATATTACTCCACTATATTGTGCTACTCTACTCTTTACTGATCATTATGTAATTTAAAACATTGGTTTGATGCCAGGCAACTATTCTTTTTTTTTGGGGGGGGGGGGGGGACCAAGTTATGGTTTATGGATAAAGGTGACCAGAAGGGTTGCTCTGCAATTTCATAATACAAGGACTGCTGGTGGTATTAGCTAATGAGCCAAATGCTGGTGTTTCATTCATTTAGCTGAAGAAATGCACAAATTGCTAATTTATTTTTAACATGAATTATATGAGAGTCTGGTCAAATCCTGCAGTGATTTCTGTTGTATTTCTTGATTGGCCAATAAATTTTGAAGGCCTTGATCTGTCCCTGTAATAAATGTCCATACTGCATGTAAATTGCTTTAATTTCCCTGTCCCATATTCTGATTTCTGCAAACATGTACTTTGCTGATGGTACAATACTGTGAAAATAGCGGTGAAATATAATTTTAACATTGTTTGAGTAGGAATTATGTCCAAAATAGTGAAATTAAAACTACAGTAAACTGTCAAAAATACAAACAAAAAAAGTGGAAACTACAATGCACAAAAATAAAGCAATTTAGAGTATGGCTTCTTCAAAAGAAGCATTTTTACAATTTTCAAAAGAAAACAAGGCATACTGCCATGAGTGGGGGAAATCAGAGCATCTTCTCAAGAAGAAACCAGAACACGTCAGTTTCACTTTGTTGACAATAGTCAGCCAGTGCCAGACAGCCTCACACAAAACAAAGGAGACCCTTCATGAATAACTATACATGTAATTAACTTTGCAACAGGGATGACTGCCAGCACCGGTGGCTGCCTCGTTTTGGCCCAACATTAAATAGGGTATCTGTACAAAAAAAGTGATTATGAGTCAAAAAGCCATGTTACAGGTGGTAACTTTATTGAGGAAAATAAGACTGTAATGTTACACGATATGAGCACTTATATTCTGCTAAATCCTGACCAGGCAAGTAACATTTGTGAAGCCTAAAAAAATGTTTTGTTTTTTATTGCAGGCAAGCAAAAGAGTAAAGTACGTAGGTAGGCAGGGACTTTTTTTTTTTTTGTTAACTGTGATTCCCCTTAATCAAAATGTGATTTGATGTATTTGAATTGAGTTATCTGACATAAATATTCTATTCCATTATTTTTTTGATGCTTTTCAAAATTACTATTGACAAACATTCCACTGGCACTGTTATCGTTTCTTCTTGACAAGATTTAAATATTCTGAACTGAAAAAACAAAATAGGGTGTATCTGATGATGTCAATTTTTTATTATAACAAATGATAAATGTAGTCAAACACTGCAATAACAGTCGGAAACACCCTCACCCCTTTTCAACTAAAATAGACTTGTCCTGACTCTATGTATACATTTACACTGGTATCCCTTTATCAACCTTCTAACGACCATTCAAACATATACTCTCATTGATCATTATGAAATGTCCCAAATTCTTATACTCTCATTGATCATTATGAAATGTCCCAAATTCTTGTAAAAATAAAAAAGTAACACAGAAACCACCTAGTAAACAGCTTGAAAGAAACAAAATTGCCACCAAGTTTGCAGAGAATCTGGCATGTGATTTTGCAAAGTTGAAAATTGCAAAGCACACCAAATTAATTCTTTACAAAAAAAAGAACTCATATCTGGTGTGTAGCTACCAACAAAGTTACACTTTCCACAGTAACAAAAGAGTTAAATAAAGAAACCACTCGAAGACTGTAATAAAAGTATAAATGGAGGACCTCCCTGACGTTTCACACCAGATATGAGTTCTTTTTAGATGTTTTAGTGATAGCACCCCTGCATCCGGTCAAGGATCCAATTTTACACTTCATTAACCCCTGAGGTCTCAATACGTGTTGTCCTGGTAACCTGCTTGCTTTAAAAAAAAAGGAAAAACAACCTGCAGCATCACCTGTCAAAAACAAATTAAGGTCTTGAAAAATACAGAGTATTTTTATGTAAGGGCAAAACAATTGGCTACACAATATCAGAAGAAGATTTTTTAAAGATTTTCCTCCAAAATAAAAATTTATCTTTTTTAGAATAAAAAAAAAATCCAGAATTATTGAAGGGGAGCTAATGAACAAATTTGGTTGAAACCTACAAAGGTCCCAAGGCACATCCCCACCAAGCTTGCACACAACCCAGTCACCAGGAGAAAATGTCCAAAATGTTAATTGTAGATAGAAAGATGATGAACCATAAGAGACAATATTTGTGGAGTGGACTGACAAATAAGCTGACCTAACAAAAGACACAGCAAGATCAAACAAAAAAAGGTTTTAGCCAGCAGACTGGCTATCCCCTGTTTTGCAGATACATGGGTTCTGTGACCTTGAAATCAAGGTCAAGGCCACAAAAATGTAATCAGGTCAAGAATATTCAAGATACAACTGAGGTAAATTTGAGTTTGATGTGGCCAGAGAGTCACACAAGCTGAAAATAGTAGACCCGGCCAAACTTCATTTGTGGATGGGGTTGGGAGGACTATAAAAACTGATCATGCTTGTACCATCATGTTTTACAGGGCTGAACTCTACAACCTACAGATAACCAAATGCCCCTAAAAACAAAGCCCTCACTGACAACTTATAGGTAAGATGCTCGGAGCATAACCATATATTTTGTCATACATTTCATGCTAAAATAGGCATTGCAGTAGATTGCTGAAAGTTGCAGTAGATTGCTGAAATTCCGATATACATGTACAGTGTATGACATATTGAACTTGTAAGTATCTGCATTTTCAGTGATGCTGTAACATGGAAAATCTACAACAATAAATTAGTCAATCAATAAAATGAAACAGAAATTACAAAACAAAAACAAAAAAAACAAAAAAACAAAAACAAAAAAAACAGTACACAACATTTGCTGATACATTGGCATTATGTCCTTGTGGGTACAGAGTACTCCCATTTGTCCTCCTTTTCAAAGTTTTTTGGCCACCTGATGGGGCTGTCTTTAAGACAATGTGTTCATGTAACTAATAAAGTACTTAAGTGATGGATGAACATATAATTAAATATGCATGTACATACATGTAGCCAGATAAAACAGAAATTGCATGTGAAAATTAACTAGCCATCATCCTCACACATACAGCTTCCAGTCAAATATCAATGCATGTATTCAGCTACAAATAAAATCAATTTTTTATATACATTTTTGAAAACTTTTTTAATGGCCTGACAAGTTACGCTGCACTTGCCGCATAGAGAGTTAATTGGGTCATGACTTGGCAGGTGAAGCCAAGACTGCTGTCCCTGCAAGTCTGATAAAGCCGCCTTCCATTTTCACACAGAATGAGTGAACTTACTGAAGGTTTTCATGTGTTGTGGTGTTTTTGGTCCACGGAATGACACCCCTATCCATGGTACTGTCCTGGGACTACATTATTTTAAGTGTAATTTGTGAGCTTCAACTTTGAATCCATGCAGGATGTGATAAAATGTTACTTCAAATATTCTTGCATAATTTTCAATAAGATCAATTTTGTTTGTAATAGCAGTTTAAACATGACACCATAAGTACGCTAAATTTGCACTTCCAACAGTTTTGTTTAGCAATTGAAAAATCAGTTTGGTGAAAAGTTGCAACATTATATTTTCCCACTCCACAAACCAAGACTTAATTTATATGGTCCTCTGACTTAACTTGGTATAATTCCACACATCTTTAATACTAAAAGTAATTTGCAATGAAGCCTTACCATAAATTGCTTTAATTTCACTGTACTCTTATTTTTGCTTATTTCACTGATGGCACAAAACCGTGAAAACAAAAACACAGTGAAACAGTATTTTAACATTGTTTGAATAGGAATTGTGTCCAAAACAGTGAAATTAAGCCGACAGTGAAATAACAAAAATATGAAAACTGTGAAAATTTATACATGCAAAAATAAAGCAATTTACAGTATTTAACTTTAAGGGACCTTCAGAGCATATATAGGACTAATAATAAGGCAATTTTGTTGAAAAGTCAGGACATACTATGAATTGTCATCCTTAACACAAATCTGAGATGACTTCTGATCCATCCGGACATGCATATTAAGGACCTGCATTTCTGCTGATGATCCAACATGGCTGCCATAAGTGGTAAAAGGGACCGTATCAAACATATAAATTACTTTTAAAATGATAAATACTTTTAAGAATGCCATAATAAATAAAGAAAAAAAAATCCCTAAATCTAGTCTATTCCGTACTAAATTGGGACTAAAAGGTACAGCTAAACTACTTAAAAACACCAAACTTGATGAGAAAAAAGTGTACCAACAGTGTGGCAAAGTGAATTTGGAATACAGAAAGAATGCTGCTACCTTCCCGAGGATCATCCTCAGGTGCCACATGTATGTTGACCTGGCTGGTGAATGTAAACATGTAAACCTGGCTACATACCATGATAGGGTAAAATCTCATTGGCATGTAATATGTGACGTCAACATTCATCGAGCACAAATGCAAAAGTGGCAGACCCACCTGTCAATTCTATACCTGTAGTTGTCCATTATTATCATTAAATACACACAACATCTGTGATATAGAACCTGCAGTACAAGCATTTATTCTAAAGAGAAAAAAAGATAGGGATATTACAACAGGGCCTGCATTCCAAAAATCTTGACAAAAGGTAGGAATTCAATAGGATTTGGCCTACATGGACTCGGGACCCCTCAAGTTCAATAAGGAACTTGATACAAGATTGATGCTTTCAAACATTTTCTTGGTTGTCAAATTGAAAATTTATTGTCAGATTTCTTCTCTGTTGTCTACTGCATGCACTGGCATAAGAACTATTAAGTTGTCTACTTTAAGGAATTTCTATCAGCACTATAATATATATGTAAAGTAATCATACACTATATATGTTACACATGTGCATTCATTCTGATCTGTATGGCCATGCAGACATGATCTTGTGGAGCAGGAGGACAAGGAGGAGGGTTTCCTCAAGAACCCCACACTGACAGCAACTTCACCAGCTCCCACTTCTTAACAACTGTTGATTGACTGAATTTAGTTTTTACAAGAAGTGTGTATGATTACCAAAAAATAGCATTCAGAGAATGCATTACCATTGGCGCCCACAATCTTTTTTGCCTCAGTTCTTCTTCATTTTTTTTGAGACTTCACAGGTGCCATAATACAGTGAAACGGCACCAATAATTTGATAAAGCTGTGGTGAATCCTTCTTGAGATATTGTGGTGACATGATAGTCCACTTGTGTGCCACTCAGACGGCCTTCAAATAAATACTTCAAAAGTTTCGTAAGTTTAAAGATTGTGTGCCACTCAGACGGTCTTCAAATAAATACTTCAAAAGTTTTGTAAGTTTAAAGATTGTGTGCCACTCAGACGGTCTTCAAATAAATACTTCAAAAGTTTCGTAAGTTTAAAGATAATATGAGGAAGCTGGTTTTCGATAGGAACATGGTCCATTATAATGTTCATCTCCGACAAAAATTTGGTGAAGTTGCAATGTTGAGATGTTATGATAACGTTGTACCCTTATGCACTACTCAGACAGCCTTGAAATAAATACTTTAAAATTTCATTAAAAAATTTATAAATACAAAGAGGAAGCTGGTTTCATAAACAAACCTGGTCTATCGTAAGATGCATCTTTGATACAAATTTGGTAAAAAGCTGCAGTCAATATTTTTTGACATATCACAGTAACGTCGTCAGAGTTGATGCCACTCAGATGGCCTTCAAATAAATATGTTAGAAGTTTCATACAAAGTTTAAAAATAATCAGAGGAAGCTGGTTTTCGATAGTATCCTGGTCCATTGTCAGGTGCATCTCTGATGAAAAAATGCTAAAGCTATGGTGAATATTTTTTTGACATATCGCGGTAATGTTGTCAAGGTTGATGCCACTCAGCCAGCCTTCAAATAAGTAGATTAAAAGTTTCATAAAAAAAGTTAAAGTTCAAAAATAATCAGAGAAGGCTGGTTTTCAAAAGGAACCTGGTCCACTGTAAGGTGCATCTCTGATAAAATATTGGTAAGGCTATGAACATTGCGGTTGCATCGACAAGACAGACAAACGGATGGACCAAGCAGGGGACAACAATACCCTCCAGCACTTGTGCCAAGGTTAAAAACATTGGCTATTTCATAAAAATAACGTATCTCTTAATTTACTTAGAATCCAGAATACAGGCATCCTTGGAACGTTTGTGAAACATGTGAAACTGTTAATTAAGGCCATCAAGGGGCCATCATACATTCTTCCTCACACATATCACTTAAATCATGTTTACGTCATTTCTTCTTCTGTTTGTTTATTGTTTAATTTTTTATGTGTGTATATATATATATATATATATATATATATATATATATATATATATATATATATATATATATATATATATATAAAACAATGGGTATATGGGTAACAGAGAAACATGTACAGGAGAAAACTTGAAATATGGGAAGAGTGAAACTTCATTTTAACGACTCATAGCGAGCTGAGTGAGCTCTATATATAACACATGAAAATTTTTAAAAAGTAAGGTAATTAATTCATCAATCCATACCTACAGTCTATACAACTTGAAAAATGTGGTCACATCCAAATTATTATTATCAACTTTCAGTAGCTCCCCAGTGCAGGGTTTGGGAACCCATTCACTTGGATCATTGATTCACATTGAGTTCTCTTAAACGCTCTGTTTGGCATCTCTAGTTTTGCCAGATTTAACATCATTTGGGTGAATTTTTCTTCGTCTGAGGTCACAATTTTCTCCAATTATCACCACTTTTTCGTCCATGGAATTTGAAACTTCTGGTTAGCCTGGTAACAACTGCGCATGGCACTTTCAGAATGCCAATCACTGTGGGACATAGCTATCTAAGGGTGTTTTTTTTGCATGTAGATTATGACATTGAGGCTTTTGGAATGAAAAATAAATGCCCCGCTCGCTACTACTACTAGTACTAGGTTGAACCTACTTCCATATTATATCTGACATCTCTGCTCAATGATACAAGTTTTCAGGGACTTGATGTCCAATCCTTTTGTTACAGTGAAACCTCATTATAAAGACCCTCAGATATCCAACACATTCACCAACAGACACAAATTTCGAGGTACATAAAGTCAACTTTCTTTGCTACCTGCGTCCTTTGTCTGACATATTCAGATATCTGACACGCCTTGCCAGGAACAGATCGTGTCATTGTAACGATGATTTCACGGTATTTGACCCACTTATCTGACATATTTTGCGGAGGACAGCTGACAGTGTCACTAAAAACGAGGTTTCAGTGTACCATATACCATACACACACATAGCATACTTCCATGTGGGTCACATAATTACATAGTGACGGCACATGGATCTCTCTATCAAACTCGCATTATGGCTACAGCAAATTTTTTATATCTCCTTTTCGGCTTCATATAAATTCACTCTTCATGGGCAGCTTCAGTTCAGTTACACCAAGGAGCTGACAATGGCTTATGGACTCCTAGGTTACACCATACAAAGGCAAACACTTGCTACCACTCCATTGAAATTCCAACTGCATCTGTCCTCATGCTGACAGTGAAATGATATTCAGGTTCAATATTTTCTCGGTCATCTTGCCCTTCCCTAGAGCATCAAAATCATTTAATTGTACATGTGCTAAGCTCCCAATGGAGTATGATAATTTTTTTTTTTCTGTCCATATGTAACATGTGTTCTGTCCAATGCACATAGTGTATTGTACAAATGATAACAACACACCAACTTTGACATCATCGCGGATCATGTTATGGTATCAGATTTGGTTAAGTCATACGGATTGGCAATTCACATCACAGACTTGCCAGACACTTCCTTGAATGACAAGTGTTCAAAGCGTATTGACGTCACATGCATTTCCAGTAAACTAGAACTGATTTGTTGGCTAAATACCAGGCGCTACACTGCCCATCTCCTGATGTACATGTACTTCCACTCCTGTCATCCTTACATAATTATTCTGCTAAGAAAAACAATCGATTTTAACTCTTACAGTACCACATTGACTGAGTCAACAGCTTTGTTTTGGCATGCTTTGGGCACAGTGGGCCCAAAGTGCACTGAGGAAAGCTGTTGACCTGGACTTTTACATTCTATGTAACTTCACCAAACTGGTATTTGATTGAAAGGTCGTTTCAAAAGAAATATGAATCTGGCACCCTTTTTATAATTCAGACCAGTTCATTTTAACCCTTAAAGTGCTGATTTAAGACTGAGTCAACATCTTTCCTCGGGGCACTTTATGCGCAATGTGCACAAAGTGCCCCGAGAAAGCTGTTGACTAAGACTACTTTTTTGCTTCAGACTGGGCTTGCTGGTACAATGTATTTGAGTGAAAGGTATCTTCATGATCTGAGGAATTTGAATCTTTTAACCACTGTATGCTTGACGGTAATGAGAAAACGACTATCGCCGTGATAAGCACTTTAAGGGTTAAGAAGTTCTACTTTAGTCACAGTTGGCATTGAAAGAGTTAAGTAACCAAGACTGCTGCTGTTGCCTATTTTGTTGATGAATCGAATCCCACCAAAAAGAAGTGTCCTGAAGACCAAATGACTTCAAGACTTGGCTTTTCCCACCTCCCTCTCCTCCCCTGTCCTACGTTACATGTACCACTCATTTGTACAAACTTCCACAATTTCAACACTTGTGACTGTGGCCAACTTGTTACTTCACATTTGTCACAACAATGTTAACTACTTGTATCGTTGCATCATCAAATATCAGTTTCAAATCAGGTCGGGCCCAGGTGGATCCCGGGCTAATTTGAGTGCTGAGTTGGCTTAAAATGTACACACATTATGCTTTCTGTCTGGTGGCCAAGTCCACATAATTACATCTGAAAGGTGTTTTCCCCAGAGTACAAAAGATCCAGCCAACGATAGGACTCCAAGATCACAATGACATTGTGGACCAGGAGAAATTAGCCACAATCTATGTGTACAGAGCCTCTGGGACCATGAAATAATCTCGACAAACAATCAGTTGCAAACAATGGCATTGGTTTGCATGATACTCCTTAACTGGCCTGTAAGCCCACAAGACCGGCAGTAATGTCACCCACTCCTGTCTAAAAATAAACACAATACGCCTCCATTGTGGGATATTTATTTAATTTAAATCTACATAATTCTTATGACGTACACATATATGGCCATGTTTACGGCTACGGCATTCTGGGGTTATAAAGCATTGTAGTGGGATAGAGTAAACCAGTGCTATACACTGTCTCATTGTCTCCTTCCATGCATTGTATTAGGACCTCGTCTGCATCAATTATGCAAATAAGTCTATTCTTAAAAACTCCCAGCTGTGCAAACAAGTGAAGTGCTTCAAATTTCTGGAGAGACACCGATGAAGTTCGCCTCGATGAATTAACTCTTTCAATGCCTTATTTTGGACTCGGTCAACAGCTTTCCTATGCGCGCTCTGGATGCCTAAAGCGTGCCAAGGAAAGCTGTTGACTTGGACTACTACCTTCTATGTCACTACAGGCATGCTGGTACTTCATTGAAATGTCCTTTTTACAAAGAACATGAAACCAGCACCCTCCTTATCTTTAAAACTGAATTTAATTCAGACCAGTTTTCATTAGTTCCACTTTTGTCACAGTTGGCTGTGGCAGAGTTAGTGCCAATTCCATGACCACTTGAATTCCACAACAGTGCGTATGTTGAAAAATTGATTTAAATCAATACTCCTTACATTTTTATACACGTGGACGTGTTGTTCCACTCCACCAATAACAGATCAAATGACTTTCCATATGTTTAAGTAGCTCAAGGTTACCTTCCTCCCACACATTTTCTGCTTCATTCATGGATAACGCGTTGGAAGATAAAGCTGTTACCATCCTGTGACAGACTTTGTTCACCTGTATTGTCTTAGGTGTGTGTGTGTTTGGTTTTTTTTTTTGTGGATCTCCCTGCATTTAGACTACCATAATCATATTGTCAAAGGGTGACATACACACAGCTAATATAAAGTGCGAAGATCTTTGCAGTCCTAATCGTTCGTAATTTTATATAATTTACCATTGAACTTGCATTAAAAGTTAAACTGCACAAAGTCAGATCACAAACTAGTCAATTTGCAGATCTCTATGTTTTTTACAGTTTGAAGTTCAATAGAGGAGTAATGACATCAACAATTGTTTAATTACTGACGGTGTGAAACACAAGCCAGTGGGTTGTTACCCAACACATGGAGCGGGAAAACACAACAAAAGTGGACAGTTGGAAGAAGGGGGCAGAGCAGTAAACATGGACTGAGCCAAGGACCTGCCTTCTCTTGTATGGTTAGCCATACAGGCAAACATGGGTTGCCTGCTCAATGTATATCCTGACTGAGCTGTACATCCGTATGGCTGTACATATTCATATTCAACACTGACTGTATATTCCTTTTGTCATTCAACAAGTAAACAACTTCAACATCTTGTCTGGTCGGTCAACAAAGAGAAACACTTTCATCACCGCAACAATTCGCTCTGCGATAATATGCTGCTTTTGTATGATGTTCCCCTCCTTTGTCAAAAAAGACGCTGATTGTTTCTCAATCGATGTCAATATTACATGTGCATTCAAATCTTTGTATCCAGTATTTAATTTACAGACATCGTCAGAAATGCAACAAACATCAACCAATTTACCAAAGCTTCCCCCTGCCCCCCCCCCCCGCCCCCCTAGTGTGCTGTCATGGTTATAAATCTCGTGTACTCTGGCAATATATGAAAGTACTTAATGTATGCGTGATCAGTAGAAAAAGTGCACACCAACCCTTACTAGAAATGAAAATAATAAAAGATGAACTGACATAAAATTTATAACTGTCGGTGACCACAGGTGAACACTGTGTATTTCTATCCTACATGGGTACTTAAAGCTTTGTTCACACATCAATATTGTAACACCACAACATACCTGTCAAGTCGACATATTTTCACTTTCCTGACCTTCCAATAACCTATCATTTAATTAGTCTGTTAATAACTGAATACACAAGTCATGCCCCAATAGTTTTGCATGATGTCCTGCAAGGGTGTGGGTATTTTACAAAGAAAAACACGAGGAAGACATACATGAACATTTTCCCTTAAAGCTGCCCAAAGAAACCAGGGATACCTTTTGTATGAAAAATGTTCAGAAGAAAGTTCTTCAGTCACACTTCATGCTTTACATACTTAAATTCTGAAATGCTCAGTTAATGGTGGAATATACATTTTATTCACATAAATTTATCAAAGTTTGCAGGACTTTCTGTTGTTCTTCATGTTCACTCATGCAATTCACCCACATGAACTATCAGGTTTTCAATGCACCCCAGATCTCCCAATTTTAGAAGTTTTTCTCTTTTTCACAGCATGCAGGGAGCGGATTGTACCAACATTGTAACTTAACAGCTGACACACATTAGATTGTAGCACCTTGAGAAGGACGCTGACCAGAGTACAGTTATCCAAAATGCAAGTGTAAGATTATATATATACATATATAGTAAAACCTCTCTAACCGAACTTCTCTCTATACTGAACACCATTTCTCGGTCCCAAATATATATTTTCAATGCTATCAAACCTCCCTATATTGAACACCTCACTATACTGAACACTTTCTCTCTCTCTCTCTCTCTCTCTCTCTCTCTCTCTCTCTCTCTCTCTCTCTCTCCATATATACATATATACATGTTACACATAAGCATGGAACTGTCCTCTTTTGTTTCATGATTCACAGTCTAAAAAGTAAAAATCCCAGGTGGTCTGGTGCAATAACATTTACATGTACTTTATGATACTTTTGTTTGCCTAATGTGGACACCTGGTCACAGGCCACTGTCATGTGTCATGTTCATGTACAGTCCTCCCGTCAAGAGGCCGTCCCTTGGCCTAGACTGAAAGTGATCACATGAAGTAGGTGGTCACAAAATAGAAGTAAAAATAGTATGAAAAAGGTAGCTGAAGACAGACCTAATAAAGATCATTTGATAACGCAGGTGGTCTCTCCCCTCAGAAAGATCCATCGAAAAGGACTGAGGTTACAATGTGATTAACATACACGAAGTCCGTGAACATTTCTATTTGGGGAAACATCAGGGACAGGCTACCTGTATGGATGTCTAACACATTGTCACGAGACAAAGTGTATGTCATTGTTTTAACTGATACAGGCATTGTTTTGGATGTAAGTTTCCAATAATCAATAGATCTCTCCTTAACGCCTCACATGTAGTAACAGTTATGACAAGACACAGCCCACATAACACGTTTAAGGAGGCCATATTGTCACCAGCATGCGCATGCCAGGAACACCTCTGCCAAGAGTACCTGTCCAAGAGAGAGGTTTCATAGGGACCCCCATTTCTCCTGCGAAAGCTTGGCAATGGGGTGCCACACTGACCTGAGACTTCAGTGAGTGCCATTTGTCAGTCTTATTAGGATTCCGCATTCATCGACGCAAAACTTTTGGTCAACTGATTAATAATGCAGTCGGGGGGGGGGGGGGGGGGGGGGGGGGGGATACTCCTTAGCATTATGGGCAGCTGGCTCTACAGGAAAGAGCCCCCCCCCCTTTTTCAAACCATTGATCCCAAAAGCCCCATGTTTTTAATTACATGTATCACTCCCTCAAAGGACCCCCATAATTATACTCAAGCTCAATCTCTGCGAACCTTTGCCTGTGGTAGTTTGTAACTTTGTCAATACCAGCTCGCAAGGACCTCCCATTTTGTTATTGATCCAGCTTCCATTGGGTCTGGTTTCATACCCTCAGTGCTCAGTGGACTAAATATAGGTACTGTGCCCCCCCCCCCCCCCCATTAAGGTCTTCTTTTCTCTGTGTAACTTCTGTCAATCATCTTGACGGAAAAAGTAACTTCTTCATCTCTTCTACTTGGGCCTTATTATAACTATTACCATATAACACATACACAGCAATAGTCAAGTCATAAATGCTACTAAAGATAGTCAGATTTGAAAAAAAATCACACTAAAATCCCCCCCCCCCCCCCCCCGGCTCCTGATTAACCTATGCCCCTTGAATAAAAATGCAGGCAACAGCATTCCTGGGCACTGGGCATCAACTCACACCAATGAGGGCATGTTATCTTGGAAGGTCTCATCTACAATTTTCCACCAGGTTATTTTTCATTCCTGTTGAAATTCATGCAAAACAGTCGGGCAGACCACATCTGACCACCAGCTGATTTTGGCCGGTTTAAGGGGGAAAGGGTCAATGCATGTAAGGGCTAACCATATTGTTGCAGCTGTTGTCTAGCACTGTGCAGGTACATGTATATCACATGGGTTGCACTCACAATGTGCTAGTGAACCCTTTCCCCCCCTGAATTAAAGACTGAGTCAACAGCTTTCCTTGGCATGGGTTGGCCACTTACTACCTGACCCATGCCAAGGAAAGCTGTTGACCGGGGGCATGTGATCTTGATAGGTCTCATCTATAGTTATCAGTCACATTGTTTTTCTTTACTGTTGAAATTACTTGAAAAACACTGAAGCAGACGACATTGGACCACCAGCTGGTTTTGGCGGTTTAAGGGTGAAAGGGTTCATAAAGTTGTGATTTGGCTGACACTAATTGCTAATCAAATCTACAAATTTGCTTAACTTTGAGACACTAATCATGTCATCTCATGTCACAAAAAGAGCAATGGGTCTGACTTTGGCAGACAATATTTGGCAAGATGTGAGATCGTATGATTCTGTCATGCAATTAACGGACTCACTTTAAGGGCCTGCAGTCAAATGCCCTCTGTTCGGGTGTTTGCTATTATTAACAATCAAAATCACACCACACACTGGTATATATTACTTTGTTTTCCTTCTCCCGCATACACCCGCATGTCTAGGTTTGGGTTGGAAGGTTGGACAGTGCAAACAATGTAATAAATGAACAGTAAATTGGGAGATTTGCCAATTCATGTGACTCACATGCACCTGATGTGGAGTCAACATGAGGTAGCCGACCATAAGGCCCATACAGTATTAAAGGCCAGACTACTCCTCATAAAGTCTGAAAATGATCAAGTGTTTCCTCACTTTATTTGTATTTAACCTGGTCACACTTGGCTGAAATGAAACAAATGACGGTGATATTTACGTGTACATCTCCAGGGACTTGTCTGGAGCTCCAGAATCTGACGCCAAATTTGACAAAATTAAAAACGCTCAAAATTGACCACTAGAAACTCCAATTACTTACATCACAAGTAACATTAACCTGGCCATGTACATATGATCTTTGCCAGACTGAAAAACTATTAGCGCTTGGCTTACTGGCAAATGGCCAGGACAGCGCCAGCACATTTCAAATGCACACAGCATAATATTTATTCTTTAAATAAATATGTGTACATAATATATTTTTACATCACAGATGCAGAGAAATAGAAACATACAATGGTACTGTCTGTATTCATAGATCCATGCATACATGTTCGACTCTATATCAAAAGTTTCATTTTAGCTGCAGCCATTAGATATTGAAATATACGATACCCCCATAAAATGTAAGGGAGGAATAGAGGATCCCAGTACACTGGTACAGGTAATCATAATTTGCCACGGTACAAAGTACTAAAAATACGGAAATTTTGAAATATGTATGACGGTTAGTATGAAGTATGGAAAATGAAGAGCATCTGGCATGCAAGTCAGGTAAATAAAAATGGCCAACGCATTGGCATGAAAACCCCTTTATCCCCCTTTAAGATCTTACCCAGTGCATGATCTTTTCCCGTATCACAATGCTCCGGATATAAATTTTCTGTCAAAAGTTGGAAGAGTTGCTACAAAATATATACATATATATACAGTGGAATCTCCCTATTATGACCACCTAGGGGACTGAAAAAAATGTGGTCTTAATAAGGGAGTGGTCTTAATGGAGATATAATTTAATTAAAGATAAACATAAATGGGCTGTACATTGGTGGTCTTAATACAGAAATGGTCTCTTTGTGGAGGTGGTCTTAATTGGAGATTCTACTGTATACCCTTTTTTTATACACCAGTATTGGGCCTATATAAGAAACATACACATCCACTGATGGCTAATCCTCATGCAATTTGCAGCGTGGTAACCCACATAAAGCCAAATTCTCATCTGATGTGCCTAACACAAATGACACACCCAAGCAATGCTTGACGACCCAATTTGGACAAATGACAGTCAAGACAGGCCAACATCATTTTTTTCCCACTCAAAGACCCTTAAAGCACACGATGCATTTTTTTTTAACAAACTAAATTGTTGTCTCTCTTAATGATTTGATTTACAGTTCCCATTTCTAGAAAACATTTTTTTTTGCTGAAATTTGTCTGTAAAACTATTCATGATGGCATGCCCTGAGTCAAAGGCTTTCCATGCACCTAACCTGCACCAAGGGAAGCTATGGATTCAGTTGTACTCTGACCAGGAATACGTTAATCAGGATCTGATTCTCAATGTTCTTTCTTCCAAGAAAAATGAGACAAAAATATAAAATTGAACTGCAACACATTGCATATTCACTATAATATTCTGTCACAGATCATTATAATTTAACAGTTTAAAAAAAAAAAACCTCTGTTAAAAAATTGCATCACTAGTCTATTATCATTACAGGGCCAGAATTTTGGCGAGAATCTGAGAATCCATTCTCATAAAGATTCTCCTAAACTTGTCTTTCTTTCAAAAGAAAGCTAATTGACAAAAATCCAAATAGATTCTCCCAAAATTCTGCAAAATTCTGGCCCTGCATTATGAAGTCAGACAGATTGTTAAATGCCTCATGCAAGAGCATCATAAGGGAAAAGCCGCACTTGCCGAAGACCCACCCTGCCATTACCGAGTGGCGAAGAACCCATTCTCGTGAAGCAAACAGAACACCAAAATCCTTGCAAACGTTAGAGATATCTTAACAGCCAATTCTAGTTACAATATTTAATCAACGAATTTGTATGAAAATGCAATGTTCTCCAATTGAAATCTTTTAGAACAACATCCAACAGTTGTATTTCCACTGGATGAAGTTTGCATCCTCTCTCCGAGATTCAAATTTTCAAAAGATCTACTGAGCATCCAAGGCTGTGTTTATATATCTTTTCAGTGTAGTAGTTCACCCTTGGGGACATGTTTGTTATCTCTTTTATTTTCAAGCTACCAAGGATATAATCTGATAATTTATAGGAGCATACGGTGGTCACAAGTGTGCAGATAATAGCAAATAAACTTTGCCAGATAAAAACATCTTTATACTAGGTCACTGAAGAGTAGACATTATTACTTATCAAGTTGTTGTCACAGGGGCCTTTCTGATCAATTTATCGATGCATGCACCACAGTCGAGACATCTCTAATTTTTTAATGCATTCCTAATAACGGGGGATATGCTGTTTGGATTTTAAGGACAAAGTCACTGGGTCACCTTGTTTGTAAAACAAGCACCAAGCAATGAATTGTTTTCATTCATCTGCTTTATTTGTTTGTATGGTGTTCATCTAAAACAAGCAAACAAACACTTTAAACAAACAAACACTTCTTTTTTTTTCTTTTCTTAATCCAGATCCACCACAGAAACAAATTAAAGTGGGTTAACAACCTCTACACAGACGAGCAGATCAACGACAACCAACACATCAATGATAATACACAAATAATAAAAAGAAATTTAAAAAAGAAAACAAAACAACACCCAACTGTTTGCAATTTTGATTAACCTGGAATAAAGTGACTACAGATGAGTTACACCTTACACTTCCCACCTTTTAATATTAGCAAGGTATGCAAAACTAAGGGAGAGCATTTTCGACGATACATGAAACAGTTCTTTGTAAATGTATGTGAAAAGAACTTGGCATGACTTTTTATTTTCCCAACAGAAATGAGTTTCAACCTATTGCAATATGAAAGACAGGGCCCAGGCTAAACTGGGCAAAAAACAACACACAAAAGTTACAACTGATGAAGAAGAAGACATCACGTGGCTGGAGGAAGAACTTGGCACCAATAATCCCACTTGGTTGTTGAACACTTTTTTTGTTTTTGTTTTAATTCAACTGGTATTGTTTAAACGTCACACTTCCTGCCAGCCATGGACATCAACAGCTAAGATATGTGGAAGAAAACAATGCTCAGATTAAGCTATATACTGCATGATGAAAACGGCAAGCTAATAATTTGCAATATACAAAAGTTCGAAGTAAAATAAATCAGAATGGACTTGAGGAAGCTGTTGATGTACATCAAAATAAGTTTAAAAGCCTGAAACAGGTGTTCTGTGTCAGTTTAAAAACAGCACATTATGCACTGACCTGTGCATTAGCATTTTTCAGCATTACTTTTTGTCTGCCCTATTAGTTTTCCTGAAGTGATCAATATTTTGAACTGTGTCATCAAGAAGTCTTTCTACCAGATAATGATGATTTATTGACAACATTTGCCATTCATGGAAAATATTAACTAAACATCATCATGATGTCACAATTGATATTTTTTAACTCTTTCAGTGCCAAGCACAACTGAAGTTGATTTACTTAAGTCAAACTAGTCTGCATTATCATAAAGATCCCATATTCATATTCCTTGTAAAAAGACCTTTCATTCAAGTACCAGCATGCCTATATAGTTCCAGAGAGAAAATTCCAGGTCAACAACTTTTCTCGTTGCTCATTGGGAGCATTGTGCCCAATACATGCCAAGAAAAGCTGTTGACTCAGTCCAAAACTTGGCAATGAAAGAGTTCAGTTGTATGAGTACTGATGTCTGGCGTTTACCTAGCCTTGTTTTTGTTTACATATTATTACCATATTTACCTGAACAGGACATTCAACTTCAAGGAGATTTACATAAACTTACGCCATCATGTAACACATGTCTGTCACCACACGTTACCTATAGTTACAGTGGTCCCCCTCTTATAAGGCCACCCCAAATGCAGCCAAAAAGTGGCCTTACGGGGGGGGGGGGGGGGGGGGGGGGCTTCTCTTGACGGGGAGAATGTAATGGCAATACCACAATAATTTCTGGACAAGAATGCTGGCCTTTCAAGAGGGGTGGCCTCTGGTGAGAGGGACCTTATAAGAGGGAGACCACTGTATTTACATGTACTTGGTTTGGATAATTATACAAAAAATCTTTTAACTATGTCAACTTTATTTATCACACTAGGACACTGTAACAGCCAGGTATGGAGATGCTTGAAGCTCGGAAGTGCAGGTTGTACTGCCCGACTCCTTCAGTATGGGAATATGCATGTAGAAGGAACTGCTCCCAGTGGCCATCAGGATGCAAGATTCATGTTCCCTATAAAAAGACCCTTCATACAAGTACCAGCATGCCTGTTGTTACATACAATCTAACAGTCCTGGTCAACAGCTTTTCTCGGCACCCTTTGGGTTCCATGAACACAGAGCATGCCAAGGGAAAGTTGTTGATCAGCTCAGTCCAAAATGTGACATTAAAAGAGTTAATTGCTGGTAGGTCCCACAAATAATGCTGAAGATGTCACTCGCTATCTGGACTTTCATCTGTGTGCTTGGTTGCACTTAGAGACAAATAACATAGAAAGTGGGGTCTTGCGAACTGTGCATGGCTCTCACATGCACTATATTTTGGGTTTTCCCTGCACAAGCAAATCTGAACATGTTGCCAAGGCGACCTCCCTGCTACAGGTTTCAATTCAGTGTTTTGGAAGCAAGGGAATACCCAGCGCATGTACAACAGAAACTTTTAATCCTTTCAGTGCCAAATTTTGACCTGAGTCAACAGCTTTTTTCGGTGCACATTGGCCGCATTGCACCCAATGCCCGCCGAGAAAAGCTGTTGACCTGGGGTATTCTTTTTGGAACTATAGGCATGCGGGTACTTGAATAAGAGGTCTTTTTACAAGGAAAACCAATGTGGGATACTTATGATAATCCAGGCATGTCTGACTTGAGTAGATCAACTTAAGATATGATTGGCAATGAAAGGGTTAACTGTGTTGTACAGGGCCCGATACTTTGGAGTCTGTTTACCAGAAAGACTTGTGAGACAGAGCCCTGTAAAACAGAGAGACATTCGATCTCCAGAACCAGAAATAGGCTCCAGGAAGGAGGCCAGGTGTCCCAGTCCCAGGCAAGATATTGTAATGTAAATTGATTATGTGGGACAAATATTTTTACTTAAACAATTTTTTTTTCCTATTTACCAACTGTTTTGTTGCAGGTAATCATAACCACATTTTTTTTCTTTCCTTCTGTCCAGCATTCATGTCACCTTAGCATCAGAATGTCATCTTTCTTACTTCACAGTTGGCTTACACCAATAAAACAAATAAATGATATCAGTATATTATATTACTTCATGATTATGTTGACCGGCACGCCCACATGAGATATATACAAAAGTCAATCGACACATTATCTTATTCATACCTGACTCAAATGTATGTAAAGAAATGAACATGAGTGATGTATGTAAACTGCCTGCTTACTTGGACTAAAAATGTAACTGCATTTACATGAGATCAAACACTGTAAGTAACTTAGGCATGCTATTAATATACATAGGTATTTGTACCAAATGTAAATGTTACTTATTTCATATTCAATATTTGGAGCTCGAGACATACTTTAATCCAGGGATCTCCACAGGATTAAAAAAAAAAAAAATCTGGAAGCCACAAAGTTTGTGAACACATACTCTGAGGTGTAGAATATTTTTTCTTTCACTTTTCTTATTTAGCTAAGTTTCTTTTCCCTTTTTTTCTTCAAAAACTCTGTACTTATTGTACATTACAAGTGCTTTATTGTCGCTTCTGCCCCTCCCGCAATTTTTGAGTTCCGAAAGTCCTATGCAGAGTCATGTAACTTCCGGACAATGAAACATCCCCAAGACGGCTCGCTGTTGTCCTATTTGCATCAGGTGCATAGAGGACTGAGTGACCCGGCTGTGGACAAGGTCAAAACTCAATTCTGGTCTCTTGAAAACTTCATTCTGAGATATTAATTGTCAAAGGAAACTTGCTCAGGGTTTCTGTTAACCCCCCAAATCAGGGGTATATAACCCTTTCAAAACACGAAATACCCCCTCAGCAAAATTCAGAGGGTCCCAACTTCCTATATTTTCTTTGTCAATTTTGTAAGATATAGCTAAAAATTTGACTCTCTTTCAGTATGGGACCCTTTGAAAAAAATTCCTGACGGAAACACTGCTGCTATTGGAACTGGCACTATCACACCTTCCTTGTTTCATTTAGATATCAAAGGCCAGGTCATGCAAGTGGACTTATCCCTTTGAACTCTCCTTACAACTGGCCTGTCACTATACAACATCCATGAAAACACTGAACCATTTACGCATTCCCATATGACAGAGCAGTCTTTCTGAAAACTTATTTTTTCCTTACTGGACATTTGGGCCAGCAAACTTACAAGTTTTGCTGGTCCAACATCAAATTTTACTGGCCCAAGTAATATAGCTTTGTTTAATAATTCAAAATTCTGTTGGACATTTGAGCCTGCATTTCAGAAAAGTTGCTGGTCCTCTTCAATTTTTACTAGATAATGGCCTTGGACCAGTGACTTTTCAGCAAGGCTACACAGTGAAACACAGTTTGCCACTCTACCGCTATTTTGTGTGTAAGCCCTTTGTATACATTTTTTAGTTTTGTCCATACATGTGTAGTTTCTTTTAATGACACAATAGAGATCATAAGAAAAGGTTGCAAAATATTTGAGGCATTTTATTCAATGGATTGGATTCACACTTTTAAATAGGTACAAGGTTTACAACAAAACTTCCGCACCAAAACAGTGAAAAATTAATGAACTGATACTTTAAACAAAATATGCAGGTTGACAACAAAAAAGGGAGAAAATTAAAAATTTGTGAAATGATACTTTAAACTCAAGTATGCAGGGTCTCAATTTTTGTGGTTCTTCTGAATAGTTATTTTACTGAAATTATAAATAACCACAATTACCAAGCATAATTTTTTTCAATTCTTGATCTCCCAAAGTAACATTTAAAATCAGAACAATGAGAATATCACAACCCCCCCCCCCCAAAAAAAAAAAACAAACAAACAAACAAACAAAAAACAAAACAAAACATAACAAAAAACAAAAAAACAAAACAAAAACCCACAAGTAAAGAAACTGGTTCCCTGTCTTATACTCTTTTCTTTCCATTACAGTTGCTTTCAAAAACGTCAATTTTTTTGCACTGAACATGATAACAGTGATTAATTGGAGTGTACATAGGTTTTCACATCAGCAGCAATTGGATTGGCCATGGAGAGATCAGACTGTTTTTTTTTTTTCTTGTTTTGTTTTTTTATGCAGGACTATACTGAAGGACTGCAGCACTCTTGCTCCTGATTGTATGATAAAAATAATGGATAAAGCACTTCTGGAGCAGCCAAGGGACAATAACATTATATCAGAAAACCCCTGTGTAATGAGGGGCATTATGTGTGAGATGCCCTGTGGGTGGCGGGTGAATACTGTGACAATCACCTGAGGCAAAACCAAAGGGGGTTGTCCCAGTGATTTACCACGCCTGTCCATAGAGTATCTCACACAGCAACTTAAATTGTATGTTTTGAGGCCCTGAAACTATTTCCATCACCATATGATTTGTTCTTTATGACCATAAATACAGGAAAAGTTTGGACAATAATTTTTTTAACGAATGCAGTCAATTACATGTGCACGTACAATCATAGCAAACTTCTATAGTATGGCCCATCAGTAACAACATCAGGACTAGTTCGGCTGGCACTAGTACATGTAGGCCTATGATCTGTGTCCTACTAACGCCCCCACCCACCCCATGGCATATTCAAATTATTTGTGTCACAAATACAATAATGAGATAAATCATGAAGACACAAATAGAAAGGTAACCTACCATGTTTCTTGAATGCAAATATAAGAATTGAATGTCCTTTCAATCACACTGTCATCTGATTTCAACTTTGATGACAGGCATTTGAACGTCACTACTGTGATGTCATAAAAAATGCCTGTCAGCACGCGACAATTACCTGCTGACCAATACAACTGAAAGAGTCTTTAATTCCCAATTGCTGTTTATTTCCTGGCCTGCGAATCAGAGGAGGCCATGAGACCTGTGACTGGCTTCTGTATTGTTGTAAAACACCCCCATGGAATACAGGGAACCGGTACTGTATTCAAAGAGAGCAGTGCTGCCTTCTATTAATAAACATCATGCTCAAAAACCATGTACAGAGAAACCTCCCTTATCGAACACCTCCATATACCCAATACATCCTTACACTGAACACTTTATCTCAGTTTCAACTGTATATTTTTCATTACAAGCAAACCTCCCGATACTGAACACCTCTCTATTCCGAACACCATTGTCCAGTCCCAGGGGCATTCAGTATAGGAAGGTTTCACTGTATTTTCCCCTTAAGACATCTGCTCTCATTATAATTAGATCATCCACTCCATGTTAAAGATGTCATCTTGTGCATCATAAGATATTTCATCTGTAATATTATAGTGTTTCTATCAAGGGACTCAGGCCACATCTTGTTTAACTTGACACTTTTTGATCACATGGTCACAGAAACAGCGCCCTCTGTTAGGAGGCCCTAACTCAGCCCACGTGGGTATATATACACATTTATGTGATTCTTTGTCCACTTTTCAACTTCTTCCTAAAACCAATGCACAGAAAATTTTTAAAATGTTATCCATTTCATCATTTCCTTTCACATTTATACCTCTACGCATTTGTTCATGATATTAAAGTTTCTGAAGATCCATTGCCTGGAATATCCCCAAGATAGCAAACTTTCTCACAGCACAAATAAGTTAGTCTGGACTTTTTTTTTCAGTGGATCAAGCAACCTTTCTCTCCGTTTAAGAATGCTTCCAAGGCAAAATACATAAAAATCACACATTTACTAAAATAATTCAACCGATGCCCCATCAGACTACAAATATAACATACTTCTTTACGCCTGGGTGTATATGTATGTCTACTGAACTTTACACATTGTTTCTTCATAAAAATGACATAAATGTTGACATTCCATCATGGCTCAAAACATGAGTATGATGTACATTGAGTTAATATGCAAATTTCTCAATAAAAATTCTTTCTGAATATTCGGCACAAAGTTTGTACATCTGTGGGTGCCAAATTTCACAATTTCCGATACTGAACAGGCTTGTGTCAGTTACATTTCCATTACCACATGTATTTTCCATGAATATTGACATTCTGGCGTGGCTGAATGTTTGCAAAAACAAAGTATGTGACTGTACCAACCAATACAGTATAGACCAGAGAATGATTTCTCCGTTCATGTACACATTCTCAAAAATGGATGAGACACACCAAGCAAACGTAGAGTGATTCCTGTCTCATGAGGTCTCCCTAACGAGAGGCCACCCTGTCGACAGAGGCCACTTCTCCCTGCAGCAAGTGTTAAATTGTCATTTTATCCCCCTCCAAAGAGAGACCACCCCTCCTATCTGGCCACATTTCTGGTGCACCTGGGTGATCTTACAAGAGAGGGATCACCATACACAACATGTGTATCAAATGTGGTCTGGTTTATAAAATGGTTTGTCATGTCAAATCATGAGTTTGTCGTGTCATAAGTATAGTCCAGTGCATAGCAGTCTGTCATGTCCACAGGTACTTGGAAATTTTCAGCAAGCCTGTGGTTCACATTGTACACGATCGCATGGCCAAGGCAGACAAAAGCCGTGAACTGACAGGAAAAATGCAATTCCGTGTACACCAGGCACAAATTGCCATTCCAAAAGTGTACTATGGGAGTTGTTTACAAATGCACAATTTCTATTACTGACATTCAAGTTTCTGAAAGTATTTTGGTGGTAAAATATACATTTTGCTAAGAATGGATAACCTGGTTCCGTAGGAAAAAAATGACAATGGCAACAAATGTGTATGGTTTTGCACATACCCAAGCAAGAAATGTGGATTTTATTACTAGATGTTGCAAGTGAGTATGATCAACTTGTCACCACTGGACAAGAAGTTAAGGTTATTGTGTGTGCTCCGTACTGTAAATTGATTTTATTTCGCTGTATTTCTATTTACGCTTATTTCACTGACAGCACAAAACCGTGAAAATAAAAATTGGGGGAAATAGTATTCTAACACTAATTTCATAGAAATTATGTTCAAAATAGTGAAATTAAAAATTCAGTGAAATGCCTGAAATGTGAAAACTGTGAAAATTTGTACAGGCAAAAATAAGTACATTTATGGTATGTAGCCCAGTGCTGGTTCCATACAAGTTCCCAATACACCTGTGGTCACGTCATGTTCCCACTCCATGTCACATTGCAGTTTCAGGATATACTGAAACCTGTCTCAAGATGTACCATACTGGGGGGGGGGGGGGGTGGAACCAAATTGTTGTCTCTCACGACAGGTGGTCTGTATATAGGGGGTATGAATAAGATGACAAACATTATAATAAGCAAATGTATACCCTGAAAAGGTGGTCTCTTGAGACTGACAGTCTCTCACTGGAGTGATCTCAAAATAGGCCACTGTAGAGGACCAGCAAGTGTTGTCCACCTGACATAAACAAATATAATGATATATTACCAGGACATCATTTATCATGCCTGTTCACTCGTAAGGTTTCAATAATACACCCTCCACCCCCCACCAACCTGGAGGCCTTGTTGTTGTAGCCTCATGCATAGGCTTTTATCTGAGGCAAGTGGACCAGTTCCCACAACTGAGAACTGTGTTACATAAACCTGTCTGACAGGACTTTTATTTAAAATATAACAAAGTCCAGTTCATCTACAAAATGTGTGACCGCAACATGTTCCAAACACAACCACAAAAGTAAACAAGCACCCTTGTCTAACAAAAGGTTACCCTGCATCGAGCACAGTCACAACATGACTGCCATAAGACGTTGAAGATAAATGATAATCCCCTGTCGCCGTCAAACAAACACAGGTCGGCTTCCATTAAAAAAATGCAACATTGTCACATCAGTGCAGTGGCTCTCTTAAATACCCCTCCCCCCCCCCCCCCCCCGAAGCCACCCCCTCTACAATGGCCATTTCTCCATGCAGCAAGTATATCATTTTCATTTATTATACCTCGCAAGAGAGGCCACTCCCCTTATAAGGCCACTCTCCTAGTGGATTTGGGGTGCCCCCCCCCCCCTGAGTGGTATTGAAATATGTTGAAAACTTACATGTTTTCTTTTTTGCACAAGTTTTGCTTTATAATGTTTACAGTTTGCTTCTGCAAATTCCAGAACAGTTTTAATGTGAGCCAAATATTTTGAGCTGCAATGAAGCGGGACAGACGCCTGATCCTCCACATGGCGATATACAGCCGAACCTCATTATAACGACACTCATATACCCGACATATTCAATATAATGACACAGATTTTTATGGGAAAAGGTTGATTTTCTTTGTTCTTTGACTCATTTACCTGACATGTTCAGTTATCCGACACATTTCTTAGGGAACAGATGGTGTCATTATAATGAGTTTCCACTGTATGTACATGTATCTAAGATGTGCCACAAAACTTATCAGAAACAGATGAAGAATGAATTACACATGACGTTAAATTGCTCCTCTGGTCATCCAGGCAAATTTTAATTGTCAACCCATTCAATTTCCCAACAAAGGAAAGCCAAATTTTAGGCATGTCCCATGGGCAAGGCCTTTGAAATTCTCACTTGCCCCAATAGCAAGTACTGTTTTGTTTTTGTTTTGTTTTGTTTGTTTTTTGTTTCTTTGTAATTTCACTCATCCCTGCCATATGCACCTCACTGCCTTCAACCTGGTTTTGCTAACAGGTGCCTCGATCAGTTTGGATATATGTACACCCAATACAGTAACATTACCAGTGCATGGGCGAAGCACACCTGTACCTGCATACAGACCAAGGCGGTACAGGCTTTTGCAATTATTGGCATGTCTTCTGTCCAAGTCAAATTCCAACCAGGACAAGTTTTCAATCTCAAAGCACCAGCTCTGGGGTCAAACCAGAAATTTTGGTTTCCTTCAGTGAGATTTTGTATAGAGGGAGAAGCAAGCTGGAATAGAGCTCTATGGCAAATAAAGTGCCAAACTGACTAGACCCAGCCAGGACTACAGCAGCTCAAACAATTACAGACCCAGGGGAGTATGTGAGCCTCAATTCTGCATAAGGTCCCTATTCAGGACAAGATAGGCCAGGTCCCAAACAAGTGGTGGCTTAGGCACCCATCTGGATTGATCTCCTAAGATCCCACGTTACTGTGGCAACCACATTAGTAAGAGGCAATACAAGGGCCACAGGGTTAATGCCTCGCAGACAGGTACATGTAATTGGACGAACATCCCAAAAATTTCATTTCCCGAAATGCAGTCAGTCTGTGACCTTCATAAAGTAGGTCAAGGTCATCCACCATATTATATCAACGTTCCACATGATACATGTTTGTCATACATTCAATTAGTACCAGTAGCTTTATTATTTCTCAACATATTGAAGTAAGTAAGCTCTATTGAACTGCTTAATAGATCAAGGTCAACAAACACTTACAAAGTTTGACCACTGGCCTAATGCACACTTGGTATAAATTTTACCCTTCCATCTCAATTTATCAAGTCCGTGAGTGGGCTTGATATGGGCTTTGCCCTCTACCCAACCGCACTGTCCATAAAATAAGTTTAATTCAATTTGTTATTAAAACAATTAATTTGATGTGGTTTCGATAACTATGATGGCAGTTCAGTGAATACCACCAGTGCATGGCAACACCATGACTCTATACACCACAGACTTCTGCCTGTTTAATGTTCCTATAATGGTACATGTATATGTACATGAAGATGTTATGACCATCACAAACCAGTCATTTTCTCATATGTATAACTTCTGTGACCTTGAGGAAGTGGGTCAGGGTAACCAATATTATGCAAGATGAAACTTTTTCACATGATACACATTTTGTGGTACATTTGGTATCATTAGACTTATTCTGTCTCAACCTATCAACATATTGAATTTTGTGTGCTTTGATAAAGTGCTCCGTGACCTATACACCAACAGACTTCTGCCCGTTTCATGTTCTTGTAATGGTATATGGATATATATGTCCATGACGATGGTATGACCATCATCAAACTTCTATATATATGATACAAATTTTGTGGTACATTTGGTAACATTAGCCTTCTTCTGTCTAAACATATTGAATTTTGTGTGCTTTACTAAAGTGCTCCATGACCTTTAAAAATATCAGCTTAATGATCTGTATTAAGAATGCTTCAAATCTACCCAAACTATCCAATTTGTTGTTATTTATATATATATATATATATATATATATATATATATATATATATATATATATATATATATATGGATTTATGATCCAGAGATGACCAACATATTTACGTGGGGAGACTCTTCTCTCCCAAGGGTTATATGACAAACGAAAAACCGTGCTTCTTTGGCCTTATCCAGTACACATGGCCTGCCTATCAAACAAACATGTCACGTACTTGTGACACCTGGCATTATAAATTAATTCAGCTCTATTGTCCAGTAGACTGGAAGCCAATATATGTGATTGATGTCACAACAGTTATGTCATAATCCAGTCACATTGTTCCTGCCAGTGGTCCCTGTACCCTGACCTTTAGAAGGCTATCATGTCTTGATACTGCAGTATTCAGTTTCTGTTGAACCCACAGAGCATCAAGTTGGAACAGAGGCCAACTGGTCCTAACCCAAAACAGTTCTCACATAATCAAGTGAACAGCAAATTTCATGTCAGTTGTCCTGAAAAGAACAACAAAAACAACAAAAAAATCCAAAAATCATTGAAGCATGACCACTTGCACAAAACAGACAGACACTTAGCAAACTTAGCAAGTTTGACACAGATCTGGCCAAAATTATTTATTTGTTGTGATAACTCTGGGTATTACAGTTGCTTTGTTCAATAATTCACAAAACTCAGGGTTTTGTAATTTACTGCCAAATTGGTCATATGGATACACCAAACACTCACAATATGGCTTTCATGCTGTAAACAAAGATCATGCCAATATATAGGGGATCTCAGAACACTTTCATTGATTCCCGACTTAAACGTCGTGTATTTTATCACTGTGTGCACTTCATGGGCTGATGTCTTAGGTATTACAAGAGAAAATATGTGAGATGTATACCGTATATGTGTTTTTAAGAAATTTGAGCGATTAAGACTGATTTTCTGGGATTGCGCGCAGTACTAGCAGCGTAAGGCCTCTGATCTGTCGCGTATCTCTCGAACCTACCGTACGTTGTGCAGCTGCCTTCAGTAATGTGACCGTAAATTACAAATTGACTGACACATCACATTGTGGAGATAATTATCTCAACATGAGTAAGTCTAAAAAATTTTATATGATATTCTTTAACTCCACCTTCATTCCCACCATTCAGAATTATTGCATCTTGTGAAAGATACTTTTTAAGCTCTTCCCCGGGAGCTCTGCAAGGGTGAAAATCCTGTCTGTAACAACATGTCCCAGTGGCAGCTATTTTATTATTTTTTTTGCCAAAGCGGACAATAATATTATTTGTTTCATGGAACAATTTTAACCCTATTCAAGCTATCATTTCCTGGTACTGAGTTGTAATTTGCATGTTTTTGTTGACGGTCACTACAAATGATACAAGATTGCCTGGCATCTTTTCAAGCCCTGTCGACTGCTCTGGGCTCCATTCAGTGCACCCACACGGCTAGGTCCGTTTGGGAAGGGATGACAGCTCCTGGTTTGGGAGTATGGCAATACACTGGTTGATACATAATTATCAACTCAACACTACCATGACTACACAGGCAATAACACATTTTCTGAAGTTACAGTACTGTTCTTCGAACAGACAACTTCAAAATTAAGCAACTTTAAGTCTGCAACTGTTAATCTATTGGAAATAAAAGATCTTGGGTAGAATCGATCTGGTCACCTCTTGCTCCGCTGTTCAACACGCTATGCGCGTGGCCACACTAGCTTATGTTGTCTCATTTTGGTTTCTGTCTTATATTTCACACTGGTCAGACCACACAGCTTTGTTTACACCTTCACATCTAGGTCATGCCAGTTAAGGACAATATGACCCCAAACAACAACTGTGGAATATTTAGATAATAATGGTTGAAAAATCTGACCGAAAACGCCATTCAGATCATCAAAAATTTCCAGCACTTCATCATATGTCATGCGATAAATTAATTATTTGCAATGCATCGAACGTTTTAAGCAAATTAAAGAAATTGGAGCTGTGCATTCAATAAATACTCCACACAGAGCTTTGCGCGTTGTAGATTATTTCACAGAATGCACACGCCATCATGTAACTAATACATATATCGTCATAGTGTCCTACAGAACTTAATTTTAGACTATGTGCGCCGTAACCAATAATGATGTTAATGATCACACAAACTGAACCACTTGTAGCAGTGTAGTTTGGTGCTATTTTTAAGTAGAGTAACCTAGGCCTACCAAGTAACAGCTGTCACAATTGGTTGGATACAAATCCCTGGGTAATGCACTTTTTCAAAACCCTGGGACTTGTGACATCACAAAACCAAGAGCTTTGCAATCTCACAAAACCCAGGGTTTTGTTCTGTTGTTTAAAACTTACAAAACGCAGGGTTTTCCGTGATAAAACCTATGGTTTTGTAAGCAAAACTCAGGATCTGTGTATGAAACTCAGGGTTTTGTGAATTATCGAACAGTACAACTACCATACATATACCCCCCAACAATCAGCACATCATGCCCTGTCATGTGTGAACACTAAGGAACCCATTTATACTTTTCTGAGCTAACAAGCTCCAGACCCTGCTCCCTCCCCTGCCCACCCTCCCCCCCCCCCCCCCCCCGCCCATTAAGAGACAAAAGCCTGTCACTTTTTACCTTTCACCCTCAACTACAGATGACCACAAGGCACCCAGCTGTTATATTGCCACGGCCACCACAATTTCCCCACCTGATGTGCATTGCCTTCCACGGAGTAAATAGCATTAGACAGTACTAGACTTCGAGTCTGGCTGTCATAATTTAGTGCAACCCTACACAAACCCTGATGTCACTCTTCACCACTTGCCATGTAGGAGTTCAGTCATTCCTCTGTGCAGATGTCTGCAAAACTGGTCAGACACTTGGACTGGGAAGAAGCCTACCTTAGCCTCACTATGCTAATACATGGATACAAAAACCTCCCTATAAATCACAACAATGAATGTTAATTGCTGACCTATCAAATAGTATATCCAAATGTCCAGATGTCACAGATCATCCATAGAAACAAAATTTAACAATGTACATACATATGTTGATGGCTTGACACCATTTTGGGAGCTAATCTCAACAGAAGGCCAACTATACAAGAAATGAAGGATACAATGAGATATTTATTTCCCCACCAGCATTATGGAAATGCCGAAAATATATATTTTATGTTCGGAATGAGCGGGACTTGAACCTACAGCCTTTGGCACCAGTCGCCTAGCTGAAACGGGAACCGCACATATCCACTCGACCAAATCTCTTAACTATACAGTCGGCCACAAGGCACCCAGCTGTTACACACTGCCACAGCCACCACAATTTGTTAAATTGGTGCGACTGTTTTGACAAATAAGTAAAAATGAAAACGACAAAGTTTAAGTGTATATACTTTGTATTTCTCGTCCTGCAGAATATGGACACACTGAAAAATATACAGACAAGCATGAATATGATCATTGATCAGTAGCATATATGCAGTCCCCTATGAAAATGAGCATGTTTCATGCTGCAGTGATGGCTACTTTATTGTTATGACGATAAGAGAAAATGATGTCAATATCACGCACATCCTGTACAGTGTTATTTGGGAGTGACGTGCACATGAGCACAAAAGGGTCACAAGAGAGGCAGTGCAAAGTGGTTTCCCCAAAAAAGGGTGGTCTCTCACATCAGGGTTCTCTCAAGCCAGCTAATTCAGCACTCTTTCAGGACATTGTAAATACTATGGTCAGTGAATATTACTTCCTATTATGCTAAAAAAGAAATCTCCCAACTCAGGACTTAACAATAAAAGAAATAAAAAAAAATCTGTTATGTTCTCACCTGTGCATATTTAACTATTTCAGTCATGATGATTACACAAAAAAAATCTACAAAAAACACGTTTTTTCTTTTTTGCCGCTGAATCTATTGCATGGAGCAACAGCCAGTGTGCAGCTTGGCGAGAACTCACAACATGATAACATATGGATCGGCCTTTTGAAAACCCACTGTGTCAATATTGTCCACACAGACAAGACTGGCAGTCTGCTCCAGGTCACACCATGCAGCTGCACATGTACTTCTGCACACACTCTGCTGTTACCATGATTACTGGAAGTCAAGTATTATATCATATCCTGGTGAAGCGGGGGAGAACAAGGAAGCTAGAGAGAAAGTGAGGCAGACTACCTGTATGCCTGTTTCCCAAACACTGAAACCACATGCTGGTGACATCCCCTTGAAAATTCACACAAAAACTATTTTATATGCAATACAGTAACACCTCTCTATATATAATTCCAATGTAAGCAAACCTCCCTATACCGAACACTTTTTTTCCGGTCCCAAGGGTGTTCAGTTTAGGGAGGTTTTACTGTACTTAATTACCTGTGGAACCCCCCTGTCACTGATGACGTATATAATGATCAGGATCTGACTAAATCTAGATTATAAATCTGAATGTTTCACAGAAACCAATTCCCCCCCCCCCCCCGCCCCCCCCCCCCCAAACTGGAGCAATGACTGTTTATCAGCTTAATTTACATCTATAAGTGAACACGAGGGAATAGAGCCAAGATTTTCTCTACATCCTAATTGGCCTTTGAAGTACTCTGGGTTAAATCTTGTACAACCCTTAGGCAAGCTGAAACCATCATGCAGACTGCAGAAAAAAATCGAGAGTGAAGGAATAACTATACATTAACAAGAGGCCCATGGTCCTTGTGCTCTGCTGACATACATAATATATGATGACCATCACCAAAAATTCATTTCCTGGAATGCATTCCCTCCATGACCCTGAGAAGTTACTCAAGGTCATCCATATGATGCAACATCAAACACACACTTGTGGTAAATTTGGTATTGATCCCCTTATTCTTTATCAACATATTGATTGTCCTTTTCTTAAGGGCTTTACGACCTTGAAAGATAGGTAAAGCTCGCACAACATATTACAATATCTGACTACTGGCCTAATGTATATTTGGTGTAAGTTATGCAGTTTGACCTAAACTTGAGCATCACAATAAAATAATCTACCATATGTGCATTCTCCCCATGACCTTGAGTAGGTAGGCCAATGTCACCCATATTATGCAATATCAAACATGTATGCATGATACACTTTTGTGGTACATATGGTCTTGTTAGCCACTTTATTTCTCATTGTCAAATTTGGTGTCCTTTACTATGGCCTTAATGATCTTGAAAATAGGTCAAGGTCACCCAAAATTTTACAATATTTGCTCACTGGCCTATGCATATTTGGGCTAAATTTAGAAATTCCATCTCAACTGACAATCAAAATAACGAATTTGATGTACTCATAATACACATGTTGCTTACATGCAGTTCCACTTAAAACCACCAGTGGTGCCACAATGACTCTACGCCACAGAATTTTGTATAATATTCCCGTAGTGGGATATTGACACATGTGCTCAAGTTAAGATGTAATGACCATAAAAAAATACTAATATGGATTCCCTCTGTGACCCTGAAAAAGTAGGTCACTGTCACCCATATTATGAAATATCAAACTTCCATATATGATAAACATTTGTGGTACACTTCTGTTGCTAACTGTCTTATTTCTCAAAATGTAGAATTTTGCATCCTTTACTATGTCCTTATTTACCTTGAAAATTACAAGGTCATACAAAGTTTGATAAAATTATACCATTTACCCAATGCATATTTGGTGAAAATTTAGAACTTGCATGTCAATTCAAACTCAAATAATGAATTCCATACACTTTTTACACCTGTAATGCTGGTTCCAATTACCACCAGTGGCCCCACCATGACACCACATGGCATAGACTTTTGCCTGCATGAAATGTTTCTGTAATGGCATAGTGATACATGTGCACAAGTTCAAGTGATACAAAAAAAAAATCGCTTCCTGAAATGTATTCCTTCTATGACCTTGGGAAAGCATGTCAAGGTCATCCATATTTTGCCACATAAAACTTCTACACATGATGCATATTTTTAGTACATTTGACATCATGAGCCTTATTCTTTCTGAACATAATGAATACAATATGTTTTCAATAACTTTTGGTTCATATCTTCGCTAATACTGTAGGTGGCACCACAAAATTTTTGACACATTTTCATCTTTTTGCCTTATCAACATTCCCACCACATTTCCAGATGACTCAAGGAATCCCTTTTCACAAAAAACAACATTCTCAAAAGGTTCCTACTTTAGCTCAAATATGACATAATACTGTAAGCAAAGCCACCAATACTGAAGTTGATTTATTTTTTTTTTTATAAACTTCACAAGTCCTGAAAGTTATATGGGACTAACATGAAAACTGTTGACTGTATAAAGCTCACAAACAGCTTACAGATGGACTGATGGAGTGAAAGATGCACAGACATGAGTGATTGCATAAGCTCTGTGATCTATGGTCAGCACAGCTGAAAAAGAAATACAGTGGTAGCTGCTGTATATGGCCACCCCTTCTGCCAAGAAAAAATGGCCACATACAGCAGGTGACCTGTCACCACAGGTTAGTTTTACAAAGAAATTGATTCCTATGTCAGAGCCGGGTGACCACAAAAAGCAATGTGGCTGCCCACGGCAGTGGTTGCATACAGCAGGTACCACTGTATCTCATATGAGAAATTATTGATAATCATAAGGGATTATTGATAACAAGAAACCATGACTCATGTTAGGTAATTTAACAATGTCTCATGTTATTTTATATAACAACTCTCTTGAATAAGTTGTCTAAGATTTACACCTTCTCCAGCAAAGGCAATTTCCTGTTACAAATTATTAACTTGGGAAAACGGGCAAAATAGCTGTAACTTTTCACATGAGAGAAACTTTCCTTGATCTATTGATGTTAAGTACATGTGTGACTTTTTAAAGAAAAACAGGTATGTTAGAAGTAAATATTGCTTTGGGATACATATTTTTCGTGGGGATACATTTAGCTTCTAATTGTGTTAAACTTAATCCTAGGAAGTAATGTGACCTCAAGGTGTGAGATTAGACAAGGCTGCTCACTGAAACCGTTTCCACCGACTCCAAACACCCAAAGCCCCCAGATGACCAAACATCAAATTTGCACATGAAATTACAATGTAATGCCACTTATTTATTTCAACCACTATGCAGAACAGGGCGATGGATTTATAAATGCATTACCACGCACGCATTCACTGTGATTTCAAAAATTTGTACATTAAAATTTTGAAGTGAAGTCCCATTATGAACAGGGACAGTATATCACGCATTGTGTTCATAACCTCTAAACATATTCTTCTTTTCTCCTGCACACACATCTACACCAAAACTATTTTATAATTTATCTGATCGAGACAGTGGTAAAAATGTATATTCCATTCAACTGCCACAAAATCTTTCATTCAGCGTTCACAGCTGGGCACTTGATCCTTTCTGCATTGCTGACGATGAGCAAACAAAGCGCTCCAGTGAATCACCTCTATCTATGGGGAGGGGGGCAGCAGGGGTATTTCATGGGATGCGTTATCAGCTTTTTAAATTCATGTGAAGTGTGATTTAAAAGTCTGTGTGACAAGGGACTGGATTTCAGGCTGTACATAGCCTGTATATGTAATCTGTGATTCTGAATAATGTGGGCTTTCAATTTTGTGCGATCACATAACAACACCTCACACACACCTTGCATCCGTCAGCTCAGCCAATTGATCAATGTGACTGCAGGTGCTGTGCTGTGGTTGACACACATCAGAGTTTCCATATTTTAAGATACTTTAATACTCGAAATGAGTTGTATTGCTTCAGTTCAATGAATGATGCCTATCAGCAAATTTAGATGAAAAATCTTGCAGTGTGCCATGTGCACAACAATTTCAGGTGAACTGACCTTATTTTATTTATATGAACACGAAGCCAAGCACAGAAACATGTTTTGATCTAACATACTTAGGAACAGTCATGTACTTCTAGTAAAAGTGTTCAAATGAAATGAAAAAAAAAAGAGAATAAATAAAATAAATAAATAAAAAATTCTTTAAAAAAATTAACGTCAAAATTATATAAGGCAAGGATGTCATTCATGTAAATGAAAGCTCCTGAATGCAACCACACGCATATAATTTCTTTGGAAATTGACCTGCTGTATCTGCAATATCAGGCCACTATGCATTGGTACATGTTTATAACTACTTTTTCTTTGGTGAAGGACTTTGACCCAATATATGTATGCATATCTGGATGCAAACATCACTGTATATATATATATATATATATATATATATATATATATATATATATATATATACACACACACATATATATACATATATATATGTGTATATATATATATATACATATATATATATGTATGTATATATATGTATATATACATATATATATATACGTATATATATGTATGTATATGTATATATATGTATATGTGTATATATATATATATATATATATATATATATATATATATATATATATATATATATATATATATATATATATATATATATATATATATAGTCAATAACATACAGTATCTGTTCATTAATTAATCAGACATGGAATTTGTGTTCCAGCCATTCTTGGTTGGGAAAATTGCTGGATTGTCGGCTTCGGCCAAAGGAGACATCAGGTGCTTTGTAGCCTGTATTTTAAAAAAAACAACATAATCAATCAAAATAACTCTTTTCACCAAGTGTGAGAGTGTAAAGCATGTCTTTTAAAAGACAAGCCTATGGGATCACCAAATCCTGGTCTCTCCAAACATGTGGCTTTTCACAAGAGGCATAAATAAGATAGAATATACCAAGCAAAATATTCTGAAGAGGTGATCTTTGAAGACAGGTGGTCTGCCAAGGCTGGTTTCACTCTGATGTACACTAGCTGAATGTACATGTACATGAATAATGGGTGGAGACCAGAATTAACACATCGTCACTCTGCATAAATCAAATTTCATCTTAAGGTAAGTCTGTTTCGCCCCGGTGACTCTTGACTGTCCAGAGTAACAAGTTCAAAAGCAAAGCAAAGCACCCTGTAGAAGGCTGTGACCTGGTTCAGTCACGTATCGACCAGGACCTCTATTTCATCACTTGTGTCAGTGAACAGTAACGTGTACATTTTGGTCCTTCACGAATGCCCACTCGCATGCTGTGTACACAATAACGTATGTTTACCTGTAGTGGTCCCTGTCTAACGAGGATCTTTAAAGAGAGGCCACTTCATGGAGCACATACAGCATTTTCATCACCTTTCAAATGACGCTTCTATTCTCACAAAGCCACATATATCTGGTGGTGTTACAGATAAGAGAGGACCACCATACATGCTAGCTTCTTTGACTCTGAGTTTTTTGTATCGTCAAACAGAAGGAAGATTTGCTCTGTCCTTTTTTTTCCGTGTTCCCTGCCCTTTTCTCATATTTTTTTCCACATTTTGGGCAATTACCTTATGTTTGTCATGTAAATTTTATTTCACATAATTTAAATCTGTTGACCATGAGTATTAGGATACAAACTCAAAACTATTTCCATAAAAACGCCAAAAAGCTTTTTAGACAACTACTTTTCAGTGCCTTTTTCGATTGTCATTATGCGGCTAAAAGTGCCCTTTCAGATGAATGGTGCGCAGCCTTCTTGAAAAAAACTGGAGATAACTGAGTGTACCAGTTTTGCATGTGTCAATATATATATATATATATATATATTTTTTTAAATTACAACATAACATTTCCATTACAGATGTACACTAAAACTAGAAAGAGAGCATGCTATACACAGCCATGATCAGTTTGATCACTGACATGTACAAGCCGGTACATGTTTGTCAAAATAAAATGTCTCACAAACCAGGTACAGTGAAACCTCCCTATACCGAACACGCTTGGGACCGGAAAAAAAATGTTCAGTACAGTGAGGTGTTCAGTATAGAGAGGTTTGATAACATTGTAAGTCTATATTTGGGACCGAGAAATGGTGTTCAGTATAGAGAAGTGTTTGGTTATAGCTAGGTTTTACTGTATATCCACATGTATAAATCATTCCTCAAGAAACAGGAAACTATCCACGCTGACCCCTGCGCTTAAAAATTAAGAGACCAGATACATTTAATTTGGGAAAGCGAGGGGGGCGGGGAAAGGGGCCCTAGTACGCTGGTACAAGTAATAATTTTGCCCTAATACGCAAAATAAAAAAATGTACATATAATGGTTGGTACGCAGTGCGGAAATTTAAAAGGCTTTCAGTACGTGGGTACGGCAAATAATAATACACGTACGCCAGTACTGAAAACCCCTTACCCTCCCCCTTACTTATCATTCTACTTCCACTCAGGAAGGAAATTTTCTGGCATGTCCTTAAGCTCTTGAATTGTGTTGGAAAATACAGACTCCCAGAATATTCTTTATAGTTGATATATTTGTTTTTCTATGGCATCCTGAAGATTCTCTCCAATAGTATCAAAACCGATAACATCAACTGGAGCAGTGGTACTTTGCATATGAAAATACACATATGTATAATTCCTGGTAAAAACACCAGTCTGGGAACCTGGTGCGATATTTGTTTTTCTATGGCATCCTGGAGATTCTCTCCGATAGTATCAAAACCGATAACATCAACTGGAGCAGTGGTACTTTGCATATGAAAATACACATATGTATAATTCCTGGTAAAAACACCAGTCTGGGAACCTGGTGCACCCAACAGCCAAATAACCCTGGTTCTCAACAAACATACACAGCTAGACTTGCACTACACCATCCGCAAAGCAGAACTTGACCTGTCAAATACTTAATAATCCACAAGTCCTACCATGAGGATCTTGGAAGTGGAGATTAGCACTATTTTCCCTCCACAATGCACCATCATGCAATTAAGTACATTCCCAGTGTGTTTCTTCCAGCTTCAGCCTAGTTGTGCGTGAAGCAAGTTCTAAGTGCACTCGCAAGAAGCTCATTTATGTGTTGCTCATTAACAGGGGTACCATAGAAATAAAAATGTATCCTATTTGCGCAAAAACTACCAGATGCCCTGATATGGACCGCACGATCAAACGATGCAATTATAAGGACAATTGGTCATTGCAATTGATTGCGCTTAAGCAAAAATACCCTGGTTGCTGTGCAACAGGTATCCCATGATGCAACTGGCACCCAGGAAAGTTTCCAACATGGTAAACACTTGAGGCAGAGTAACCAGCATGAATGTAAAACTACTCATCGAACACCTTCTGATGCAAATACCAATTGGTAGCAGTAACAGTTAACAAAATCACAACTTGGTGAACGATTAAATGATAAAAGAACCAAATGATTAAAATCCTATTTTCATCAAAAGCCTTTGAAAATCAGTATGCTGCAATAAGCAGCATAAGTCATTCTACTTGTATGCTAAATTTAAACTTGGGATCACTCCCACAAACACGATATTCAGGGCAGCCACATGGATGTTTATTTACCCATTTGTCATTCTACTTGTATGCTGCAATTAAGCTTGGGATCACTCACAAAAAACACGATATTCAGGGCATCCACATGGATGTTTATTTACCTGTTTCCATAGACAAAGATATTGATCATACATATAGATTCATTTCAGGTCGATCTACATTGTTTTTGCACCAGAAATACAGAATTTAAAAGAAACAGCTAATCAATAGGACAGGTCACAATTACCAATTGTATGTGTATTTGACTAAATATACAACCTAACACACAACATTCTTGTGGGCTGGAGGCAGTATTCCCATTAGATTCTATCTTAAAATAACATTCAATTCATTGAATAGTTTTGCGGCAAAAGTTACCAAATTTACAGGAGTATTTTAAATACAGTGTATATACAAAAATTTACCACAGGAAATTTGGTGTTTCTAGCTAGAATGGTTATAAAGTTACAAAGGTGCAAATTGTGATGGAAACTAATGGAAATGCACATACCTGGCCCACCTACCTACAAAGCCCTCTACTGAGAACCCACATGAACCAGCTGATCTTGACCTTACCTATTATTTTTGGTCAATATGCCGATCAAAACCTATAAAACATTAAAGTTGTGCATTTTGCTGCCTCCAACTTCATACGATTCTTTTGACAATACATGTATCATCATGCTGCTTTCCTATTGGCCGAATTTTTTATTCCTGCTGACCTAAATTTGTTATGCTGCATACATTTACAATCTCTGCGGTAGAAATTTACGAAAAAGAACCCAGTGAGCATCTCATCTGGTCATGTCCATGCTAGGATTCTGATTGGCCCCCAGTCATCATGCAAATAAGTTTGCAACGTCTCGGCATGTTGTACTTTCAGCAAAGCAGCATTACACAGTCAATCATTCAAACCAGTGGTCCATTTATGTTTCAGTGTACAGAGCGTAAGTACAAAAGGCTAGTGACACTTTGACACTGACAACAGATATTTTGAAAAGGTTCTTAATATAACTGGTTAACCACTGAAGGAATTACAGAGTGGAAACTGCCTGCAATCAACAACAACAAATGTATGTTATGGTCCATACTCAATAAAATTTGTGTTGTGCTGTTGCTGAGATCCCCCAATGTTTGTATGATTTTGTCACTGTTGCACATGTTTTAGTGGAAACTTTTTAATATGCCATATATCTATTCTCCTCATGCCAATCCTATTTTGTTCTGGTGATAAAGACATATGTTGGAAGTTTTGTCATGAAGTCACCGACATTGCAGTCTGCAAGCAACATAAGCTACAGACCATCATAATGATTCAGTACCACAGTCCAGACATCATGCGATGCAAATACTTAAAATTCACAAAGACTGGGTTACTTTAATACAGTAGAACACCATTAATCCATATGTCTCATTCATCTGAACACTTCTCCTGGGACAGAACTGTTCATCTCAAGTAATAGTGATTCAGTAATCCAGACGCTTCATTAATCTGAACAGTTCACTGGGGTACAAAGGTTTTCGGATTAACAAGGTTCCACTGTATCAACAGATACTGTTTACAACTAATTGCAATTTGGTCATGAGCAGACCCCACCATGTAAAGCCATAATTAAAGTACTCACCTGATGATGGTTACAAACTGTGACATAGTTAGCTCCTGGGGGACCAAGAATTTAGTTTTGTCTAACACCGGTAACTGCTGCTCTTTGTGATAGCGTTCAACTATCACCTACAAGATACAACACCCTCAAATGTAGACACCAGTTGCCCTGATCACGGCTATCAACATGCATCTACAGTAGTCCCTCCTTTGAGAGACCGCCCCTAATGCCATCCAAAAGGTGGTCACATAAAGCAGGTGGTCCCTCAAAGGAGGTATAAATAACATGAAAAGTACTGCAGAGAGACCTGACAATTGTGGTCTCTCAAAGGAGGTGGTCTCCCAAAGGAGTGGTCTTTCATAGGAGGGACCACTGTATTACAAATTCACTTCACTAGAACACTTGGTCGGCTTAAACATACATATCTTATCGATCAAAATTACAATACAACAATGCACTCCTCAGACAATATCATTTGTATTACAACTACAACAGGCCAATATTCACATATAAACACTTAAAGAAAATCTTAACAGACAGGAGGCACTGTTACACAAAGTTCTCACTTGGATATAACACACACCTATTTCCTTTGACACAATTTCTGTTCATGATGAATGCAGTCAGATTTATCCTGAGTCTGTGAAAAATTAAATCATAAAAGATAGAACTCCATGACCTTTAACAAAATATACCACGGGGTCCCCAAACTATAAAATGAACAAGAACCTTTTGTTAATCCTGGTGACTCAGATATCACCCATTTTCCTCTCTGAGTCAAACAAGGGACAAATTATAAATGATTATTTATATTTAGACCTGTTCATTCAGGGTGAGCCATCAATAATTTTTGAGCAATGGCGTGCCAAATTACAAATTTATATCTTATATACTGACCTCTGTATGGACCAAGTTCAGGGATAATCTTTGTCAACTCCTTCCCCTTTAAATCAAGATACAGTCAGCAGCTTCCCTTGGTGTGGGTTGGGTGCTAAGGAAAGCTGTTGACACAGGGCAATTTTATCCCATAAGGTGTCATCTACAGATCTCACTGACACTGTGTTGCATTAATTAGTGTCAAAATTGACAAAAAACACTGAAACAGACAACACTTGACCACCATCTAGTTTTGTTTGTTTGGAGGTGGGGGTCTACATGTGCATGCCCTCAAAAAAGCAACATATTCTAAACACATATAGGACTCTCAAAGTAAAGCAATCTCAACAGCACTGTGAACATGTACATGCATGTACCCCCCCTCCCAAAAAAAAAAGTAAATTTTGAACAGTACATGTACATGCAAGTAAATCCTCTTTTGCATCGTTTTGTTTAAGGGATGGTTCAACATTTCAATCACTTTTTTAATTACACGTAGTACTTTCAGTATGCGGTGTGTCTGTGTAAATGGACCTCTACACTTCTACAGATAATGGAAAATGATGGTCATTTATAGCCTCAATTTGGGTATTATTTTTTGGAAGATCCCTTTTAAGTACTAAGTTGGGGGGGGGAGGGAGGGGGTAATGAAATTTAGTATCCTAAGTACTAATTAAAAAATGATGATAATGTTGAAGCATCCCTAAACATAAAAATATATGTACACCACAACTGACATACAAAATTGAAAAAACTCACGGGAACTTTTGTTGGAAACTTGGCACGGATCCCAGCAACCTCCTCTTTTCTTGTAGCTTTAAAAAATATTAGATGTAATTTTGAAAACACAGTGACACATCCAGACAACACTGTATGCACCAGAAACAATCATACCCACAAACACAAACCAGAAGGTACACCCAATAACTTCAAAACATAAATTTGTGCCTCTGTTGAATGAATGAAAACCAAGATCGGAACACTTGTGGCACATGACAAATCAGTTAAAACACATGTCAAGTACTAAAAGTTTTTATTATTAGACAGACTAGGGGCAAATATAACAGACACATGAACTAAGATGTAAACACAAGAAGACTGGGGGTAACTATTCACACCTGCCAAGCTCATAGACTGAAAAGTGTTGGTGCAAACATTTAAAAAGTATATACTTTTTTCAAAGGGCATGATCCAAAGATGTCCAATCAAACCAAAAGTCCAATGTTGTAACTAACAGTTCAATATTTGATTTGTGACACGCTTATGAAATATCAGATGCTTATACCACTTTGGAAATAACTCTATCACAGAATTTTTCAAAATTTGAAATTTGTGCACAGAAACAATTTGTACTTACATTATGTGACTGCAAGGATTTTCTATGTCTATTTTAGCTTTACAAATAGACCTGGGGCCTCAAAATGTTTAAATATCAATATTTCAAAACAAACACACAATCAGGGAATCCTCGACACATTCCTTTACCACACACGTACACTGAACTGTGTGTAAAAAATTAAGTATTTGATTAAATCTTTAATGTGTAACATGGAAGTTATCTTCACATTTGTATAGGAATGTGACAGTTCACAAATCTAAATGTTTAACAATTAGTGTGCCATACTGGTCAGAACTGGCTTCTTTGAATCACACCCTTTTCATTCTTTGCATTAACACTCTTCAATATAAGCGTGTTAGGAAAGGTATTTAAAAATGCCTCTGTTGTACCTTGTGTCCTTAAAATGGAGTCAATAAATAAATAAAAAGTCTATAACATTTGCAATGAACACAAGCCTAAAATAAACAGTTATCATTGATTTGGCAGAAATATTCTTACATGACAGGTGTTACCAAACAACAAGTACCACTTCACATAAAACAGCATGGGGGGGTGGGGGGGTGGGTGACAGGAGTTTTTAGACTATAACAAGTATTTGGTCAGAAAATTATGAAAAGCAACTTCATAATTGAGGTACCACTTGTGTATGCATACCCCACCCACCCTTTAAGGTATATTCGCATAATTTGTGCATGGGGTGTGGCAAGGGTGGACTGTGAGAGCACAAGACATATCTTATAAACATTCAAATACACAAATGCTACAGAAGTCAAAACCAGCACTATAATCATGGAGGTATTGAATAAACAGCGTGCATATCACTGTGATCAACTGCATTAAAATGATAAACAGATGCTCCCCCACTGGCCCCAGTTCTAGTTTAATAACTTCGAAGCGTTTAATAATCACATGGATAAATATGATATGACAGACATTTGAGTTATGGATCGCGTACTTTTACCTTAGTCTTAGCAATCTGAACTGATGGGAGGACTGGCTGCGGGTGGGACTCAAGACTCTTTAATTTGACAAAAATAATCGTACCATACAATGATATAAGAAGGTATAGTCTGGAAAGCCTCCTTAAGGCCAACAGCAGCCGTTCGTTATCATGAGGGCCACCATTAAAGGCACCAACAAATATATATTACAGTATATTTATAAATAAGTATAAAATTATAAACGAAATGGAGAAACCTCCCTTGCCATCACAGACACAATGTGTGGTGGCAAGGGCGGTTGTCCAGCCCGTGTTTCACAGGTTGGACTTAATTGTCAATATTGCTTCAAATTCTATCGGGAAACTCTGGAAAACAAGCCACACATACGGAATAAAGGCTAAAGCCCCACTGGCATTGTGTGCTGCCCTAAATTTGCTGTGTGGCTTCAGAATACTCACGTGTGTGTATGTGGCTTACTTTCCAAGGTGTCCACAAAAGTAAATAAACCCTCAAGCCCAAATACGACTTGTATATTGAGGTTCAGACGTCACCTGTTTTCACTAATTCACGTCTGGCGGCAGCCAACTGTTCATAATGTTAACGTTATTCACTCACTGCCACTGGCTTTCAACCATTCACCGTTTGATTTGATGTCACTAAAAACGCGTATTACTTCGTACCCATGTCGTGACAATACGTACCAAAGTTTTTCCGTTGCTTAAATGTCTTGCCTGTACCGTTACTGTTATCAGGCATGGTGCCCCTTTCCTAATTCCACCCTTTCTTGGCCTTTTCACCACAAACGTACTCCTCTGAACACCTGTTGACTTGGCACAATGTACTTCCGATATGGCACTTCCCCCGATACTGAGATATGACGTCAGCAATGTGTGAGCAAAATGGTGTGAGGTGTGATTGGTCAAAACTTGCCTATAGGGAGTTCCGCCAAAAGACAGCACAAGAACACCTGTTGCTTGTCCGCTCCGCTTCGTCGATCACTGTTCAGTGTTCTCGCACTTGCAGCGACCGCAGCGCGACGAGGTGAGCAGCAAGTAGAGGTTCGGCATCCATGCTACTGTTGACAGTGTTGTAACATGGAGGAATAAAATTATTTTATTCCTTCATGGCTGCAAGCAAACTGACAGCTCACGTAAATTTTAAATGCATACAATTTCTATGGAGAACAGTGACAACAATCGTTGCCCTGCATCAAATGAGAGTCAGGAAAAAATTGTCAATTATATCCGTAAGAACAAAAATATTTCAAGAATTGAACACAGAGTTTTCTACAAGCTAGTTTAGCAGGGTGACCCATCCTGCTATATTCTAAAGACCCCCGCCCCCGCAGAAAATTTTGCCCCTGCTGAAATGTCTGCCCCTTCAGAGATGCCAACATTCAAAATGCATTTCAGCTTCATGTGAGGGTTTATCAGATTTTGTGACAAAGTTGTCCTGATATTACAGGTTGTGAAATGGTTGGACATGTATAAATAAAGTAATATTAAACAAAATCTCACATAAATATACGTTAGTCATCTGGCTCCATTAAAATTTTGGGTCTGGCAATCTTGCACAACTTGTCTTATTTGGAATAAGCAAATGCTCTAAACTTTACTTCGCAGAAGGATCACAGTGGCAGTAAAGTTAGGTTATATTTCTGGGAACATGTGCAACTACTTTTTATCAGTTTCCAGTGAAAACTACCAATTACTGTTATTGATAGGTCATTTTTCTTTAAATTACCACAAGTTTTCACATGAAAACTACAGAAATGCAACCATGAAGTGTACCGGTACTTGCTAAATATTTTTTAAATGTTGAGACTGAAAGCGCTTGAATCATTATTGATAGTGGTAAGTGTATAGTTTTTAAGGTGGAAGCCATGAAGCTAGTGTGCAGTGAGACTGGCAAATTGGCATCAATATTACCCATTTAATTTGTTCACAAGTACATTAAACCTAATATATTTTCTGACTGCTACATATCCATAGATTTGGATCCTGGGGTTTTTGTTTGCAAGATTGGAATTTTTTTAGATTTCATAGTGCATTTCAGCTTCATGTGAGGGTTACATGTTGAGTAGTTACCCGCTGAAGACCCTTTAATTTATTTGGGCTGATACAGCCTATGTCAAAATTTTACAGAGGAACGTGTGCAATATGGACAATAGTAATTCTATATGTATATAGGTTAGACAGGGACAGGTTAGCTTATGGAGAGTAAAGAGTTCGGACTGCGGAATAGGGTATTGACTACTAGGAAGTGGTTCTGGGCAAAAAGACACAAATACAATAGCATTCTTTCTGACTTGGTAGGATTTTTACATCTTTCGCGCAGAAATCGCACAATTTTTTCTTCTTTTCAAGTTGAAATCAGAAGAAATTGAAAGTATATATCTATGTCCAGGATCGAGTTAAATGGCGAGTCCTGAAATAGCATTTATAAAAAGTTTTTAAAAAATATGTTGTCCCTTACAGGTTGTTCGTTTTCTTTTTCAAAATTGCTCCAAAAGTCACGGAAGGGGTAGTCAAAAAAAAAAAAAAAAAAAAAAAAAAAAAAAAAATCCTGGGATCCCCTCCTAGATCTGATATTTTTCTTTTGATGTCCGTTGATTTTAGTGTGATAGGACAATTCGTTTGTTTGTGAGGCTCGATACAAATTGTCTAGGTTCTGAAAAAAATAGTTCCGAGAAAATTGCGTTGAAAGAAAATTTTGCCAATTCTTGTGCATTTATGGTTATAATATAACACATACTCACTTCTTCTATTCTGTGTTTTATTATTCTATGAAATAATTTTTGTAGCATTACCTCTGTGATGTTCTCATTAAAAAAAGGCATATTTTGTGGCTTAAAACTCGACATTTTTTTAACTCGGGAACATCAAACGTAACCAAACTTGGTTTGTTTGGGTGTCGGTTCACATGCGGCTTTCCATATTTGGGACCCAGTAAGTGGATTGTGCTGATTAGTTTTTACATCAAAAGAGAATTTCAAAGTAGTCATAACAATGGTAGTGATTAGTTTGTACTGGCCCTTTCTTCTCTCCGTGGCTAATGCTTTCCTGTTCCCTATGAGTGACCTTTGTCAGTTGCTCAATTGGTTTACAGAGGTCATGGACTGATGACTGTGCAAACAATGACATGGTTCATTATCAGCCCATGTGGTCAAGCAATGCAGGAACTGTTCAGTGTAAACAAAAGTTTGGAGCTCAATTTTCTCATATAAACTTTTTGCTCATAGATCGGAGTCTAAGGGAGCATGTAGTTTAAGTATCAAACTATCTCAAATATTAAAAAGTAATTCGAGGTTATCCAAAGGTGTTGGCTTCAGATCTTCCACATATGGTGTGTATAGCTCTGATTTGTTCCAAACTTAGTTTGAACTTTGGTACTTTTAGGATGCATTTCAATCCAGTAACAAATGCCGGGACCGAGAGGACTTCTTTGGTCAGGTGGGGGTGAGAAAATGCTATGTTTGGTGGGTTTTGCAGGTGATGGGAGTGGCAAAGACTGAACACAACCAACACATGGAAATTATTTCACATTTATTTTCAGTCAGCAAGTGTTCCCTGCGCCAATTCGTCCTCCAACATTTTCCGCTCGTTTACCAATTGAGAGATACAGTGAACAGATTTCATCTTCTGGTTTGAGCTATAGTTAACTTTTATTGAAAAAGCTCTATGAAAATACTGATAATCCGGTGTAACGCAAATTCTTCCTCGTATAAAACAGTCGACTAACTTTGAATACAACGAACAATATCGACCAAAGTTCGTGCATGCATGATACGACAAAAAGAATACGAGGTGATAATTTCAATTAAATATCATTGAACATTGTGAGTTTCCTTGCATTGAAAAAAATGCGTGTTTACTATATTTTACCCTGGTAACCAGAAAGAGTTAATGGTTTCCCTTGCGTTTTCTCTGTAACTTGTAAAGTTAAGTTAAAGCAAAGAGGGCAAAGACTCTACCCTCCTTGGTTAAAGAAGTTAAATGGCATCAGATAAGTATATTGCCCCAAGTAAGCATAAATACAAAAAACTTATAAAACTACAACACTTGACCCATGGACCTTAAGTACGCCAATGCGCATGCTTGCAGACCGACACGTTTGTCTGTAATAATTCAAGGTTAATGAAATGCTGCTCCCCGATTATACCATGGGGGTGATTATAATTGTGTCACAATAATAATATGAGACTCCTGCATGCACAAAGTATTGTGTCCACATTATGCAGCAAGTATTGCACTCTGGTTAAAGCATTCCATCCGGTTACATTGAATCTACATTATGGGGCTAAAAAGTAATTTAACAGGCTTTGTACATTTCACACATACATTAAGCCTTCACGTTTTTGGTAGCAAATGTCAATGTCACAAGTTGATCAGCCGTTACTGACTGAAACGTGTAAGTTAAGGTACAAAGGGCTAAGGGGTTATAGGTATAATATTTAGAGTATGCATTATCGCACCAGGCATGCAGGTGTGCGAATCACACACACACACACACGCACACACACAATATATATATATATATATATATATATATATAGTGATTAAACCACTACTGAAATCACACTATTTGATTCAGACTAACCTATATCTGCATCTATACTTGTAACTAGGTACCTCTTGTGATGATGATGAGGAGGAGGAGGAGGAGGAGGGGGAGGAGGAGGAGGATGAGGAGGAGGAGGAGGAGGAGGAGGAGGAGGAGGAGGAGGAGGAGGAGGAGGATAATATTGATACTACCTTTAAATAGATTTTTACATCTATCTCATATAACTGAAAATAACGCTGAAACTGCAACTGTCTGTACACTTAGGCCCATATTCTTTATTAACATTGTAGGATTGTTGACTCCATACGATTCGTTATGTGACAATTGCACTGTTATCATTACCGCTACTTCATCTAGATACATGGGCATACATCTATGCCTACGTCTAAATGATTTTATCTGCATATCGGCTCACGTCTCAAGTTTTACCTGTGTCTTAATATCAAAATTCATCGCCCTAATACGATGAAAGCAATGACATTACAGGCATGGTCTACTAGACGTAAGTTCCTTCCAAACACACACACACACACACACACACACACACACACACACACACACACACACACACACACACACACACACACACACACACGTGAACAAAACTGTGGCCCCCCTCATTGGTACTACCGTATAAATAGGAATATCCGTGAGTGTATATATATATATATTGAAAATCTGCTTTACTCGCCGCCTCTTTGTTTTTAATGTATTTACGACCTTTCGGTAGAACGGTATTTCTTCGGACACATTTTAGAAAAAGAACAACGATACATACATTGCTGGTACAACATGGACGCTTTCTTTTTTTTACCTAATTGCATTTTGTTATTCATCGAAATTACATTTAAGCAGGATCGAAAGTGAAATGTGGGCTATATTTGCATAAAAGTTAGTGTTTTAATCATATCACAAAATTCAATTCAAAAAGCCCAGAGTAATGGATATATAGCAAGAGTACAACATATCTCCTGCGTGATTTGCAGGAAAATCGATCAAAGTTGTCATGCATGCCTCATATGACAAAAAGAATACGAGCTGAATGAGGCGATTATTGCTATAGAATATCATTGGACCTTTTGTTTTCCCCTGCATAAAAATTTGTCTTTACTATACTTCATCCCTAGTAACCAGAATGAGTTAATGGCTTCCCCTTCGTATACTTTATAACTTGTAAAGTTTGGTTAAAGAAGTTAAATAGCATCAGATAAACATATCGCATTAAGAAAGTATAAAAACAAAACTATAAAACTTGAACCATGGACTTAAAGTACACCAATATGCTCGCTGAGTGACAAGTTTTGTTAACAGTAACCCAAGGTTAATGAGCTATCGCTTCCAGATTATAACATGGGGCTGATTATAATTGTGTCGCATTAATAATAATATGAAACTCATACATACATGAAGTATTGTGTCCACATCTTGCAGCTATAAATTATTGCACTCTGGTTATGATACTGGGTATTCCATTTTGGTAACAATATGGGTTTAAAAAGTAATTCAACAGGTTTGTACATTTCACATGTACACCATAAGGCCACGTTTTGTTAGCTAATATCAATGTTACAAGTCGATCAAAAGTTACACTATGAACTGCCCAAGGTAGCATAAAATGAAGATTATAGGTAAAATATTTAAAGAACACACACATACACACACACACACACACACACACACACACACACACACATATATATATATATATATATATATATATATATATATATTAGCAACAGTTAACATATCATATTATTGTCGAGAACCACTGAACGGATACATGTATAGATATACTCAAACCACTACTAAAATCATACTCTGCTTCCAACTTATCTATATCTGTATCTATATTTACAACTATGTACCTTCTGTCTTAATAATAATGATACTACGGCTGTACAGATTTATAATAGATTTACATGTATTTCACATAGATGAAGATAACGCTGAAACCGAAACGGTGTGTACACCATGTTCTTTCTTATCAACATTATAGGACTCTCGACTCCATTTGATTCGTTATGTGAGGATTACACTGATATCATTACCGCTACTTCATCCACGTACATGGACATACATCTATGCCTACTTCTAAATGATCTTTATCTACATATCGGCCTAAGTCGATATTTTTACCTGTGTCAAAATATCAAAACATCATCGTGCTAATACGCTGAAAACAGTGACACTATAGGTATGGTCTACTAGTTGGAACTCCCTTCCAAACCCACATGTGTGTGTGTGTGTGTGTGTGTGTGTGTAAACAAAACCGTGGGCCCCATCGTTGGAACTACGGGACAAATAGGAATATTCCTGAGTAAATATATTAAGAATAATTGAATTGTACATGTCCATGCGTCATCTGTACATTCTCTACTGATATAACTTGCGGAGACAAAAAACACTTTTCCCCCCAAAACAAATAAACAGTGAACAAATATATTAAGCAGAGTCGTACACTGTAATTATTCCTCCGATTCATCTCCTTTTCTCGCAGTATCTGTCTATTTTATAGTGACAACATTTTGGTCGGACAGTACTACTGCATTTGGACACACAAAATATAGGAGCAAGGAAACGTGCCTTACTGGACGCCTTCTTTTCAACCTAACTGCATTTTGTTATTCATCGATATTACAGTTACGAACGATTATCAGTCAAATCTGTGCCATTTCATAAAAGTTAGCGAGTATTTTTGTATCACAAAATTCAATGTAGAAAAGTCCATGCAGAATAATCGATATATAGCCAGACCACAACATGTCTCCTGTGTGATTTTCAGGAAAGCCGACAAACTTTATACATCCCTGAGAGTTAAGCATGCCAAAAGTACAAAAATGTCTCATGCTGCATGTACATGATGATGCAGAGTGGTAATAAACATGTTTTCACATCAGTTGGCCTTCACCAATAACCAGATGACACATGTAATGGATTCCTTGAAGAGGTTTATATTGACTACTTGGCGCTGTTTCATTTGTTGTACTTCGGAAGTGGTTGGTCAGCTATAACTCGGAACAGGCCGTTGATAGTTTCTTGGGTTTTGTTCTGAAAGACGTATGATCTTTTGTCTGTCACTATCGTCAGGGATGGCACACCTTTAACAAAAAAAAGTTATGTGACAAAATGAACTTGTACAATAGTTAGTGCAGATCTCGGTGAAAATCCTGTACACGTAGGATCAAGAAACCAGGATTTTGAACTGACATGTAACCGGCAAGTTTCTGTTTTAATTTTTCAATAAATGGAACCACGACATATCGTCAGGAATGGCACACCTTCAAAACACAAAATTACATGAAAAGAATGAGCTTGTAAAATAGTTCATATCTTTGGAAAATCATGTACACATAAGATTAAGAAAGCAGGATTTTGAACTGCCATGTCATTGAAAGTTTTTTTTTTTTTATATCATTTTTCAATAAATGTAATAGCCCAAATAGTCATTTTCATAGCACACAACACTAACGTACAATAATGACCCTGTTATCATATCACGTTCGTGTCAAAAAGTAAAGGCTACTTCTTATATCCCTTGTCATCCACTTCCTACACATTCATGGCATAACAATGTTGTTACATGTGATATTTTTACCTTTCTCAGTGGAAATGTATAAATTGGTGATGTCGTCCACCAAGAGGCATCTATTTCCCCAAAGCAAGGCTGCAGATCTACTTCCTGATGGATCTGGTATGCTCACTATTTTCAGTGTTGTAATGTGGCTACGCCCGCCAGATGTCTTCTTCAGGAAAGGTGTATCTGGCAGACAAATATGACTTTTACATGTTAGTGGCCCTTCTATCCATGCACTGCAGGACAGATTATATTTTATACGATGTTTCTTGACATCTATGCCGATAAATTTCTCCTCACCCGAGAACATATTTCAGATTAATTTTGTGAAAGCTTTTTTTTTTCTTTTTCAGGAAATGGAGTGAGGGTCAAAAATAAACTTGTTAATTTCGTGGTTTTTAACTTCAGCGGTTTTCGTTTCAACGTATTAACTCCTGAATTTGTGATAGTAACTACTGCGTAAATGTGCAATAGAATTGAATACAGCTTGTGCCTGCATGGTTAAGGTGTGACCTGCAAGTTCTACACACACCCAGGAACAATATACCTTCTAAAACAGTCTATATACCTTCTTAAACTATCTCTCGTTTATTCTACCCCCTCCCCCCCAGGTTCGCTCAAAATGGCAATAATTGCGTGAATGTCGCAGATGTAATCCGTTGCGAGTTCAAGTTAACGCATGCATGACACCGTTGAAATTAAAACTTTTAAGGAATCCTTAAAAAAGAAAAAAAAAACATTGCTTGACAATTTATACTCGGCATTTGTTCAATCACTCTTAGCTTTGAATGTTGACGCAGATGATCTTTAAGCAATGACAGGTACAAAAATCTGCAGCTAAAATTTTCAAGCAGGCATTTTTTTTTAAGTGGGGTTTCATCCGATATTGTTTCGCACCAAAATGTTGTACAGGAAGTCATAATATAACTGTCGAATTCCTTGCCCATTTATCCATTCTAACATGTCGGGACTATATACCTTCCATCAAGATTTGAGGCAGTGACATCCTTGACTTCTCTGTCAGTGGTACAGACTTTTGAGTTGTGAAGGCAAACTGTTTGCCATGGAAAGCGTTGGTCTTACTAAAGACCCTCAGACTATCACTTGCTTCTGGTGAGACCAAGCCATCGCTCCCAAGATATACCATGATGCCAGTCCTGAAGAAGTCTTTTCCATCGATTTTAGCGATGGGAGTAAGCATGGTGTCCATTTCTTCATCAGTTGTACGTAAACACAGCTCGCCACGTTCTGTTTCAGTCAAATGAGTAGTTGCCAGGGCGACCTCAGTTCCCGGAATAGCTTTACCGTACGGTAAATTTGGAACAATGCCGGAAGATGCCGAGAATTCAAACCAAAGGGTCCCCGTGAAAGTAGGGGAAAACCTGGAAAGAAAACGTAACCATATCAGCATTGTTGACCCCATTGTTGTCTACCAAATATATAGAGTTCTGCTTAACCGTCATTTTTCATCAAAAGACGCAGTTTTATGGACAAAAAGCAGGTAGTTAAACCGTTCCACTTTTACAAATATTACAAACGACCTATTATTCTTCCACGAAAATCAGTTATTGTATGGTAACAAAACTCCAGTTTGATCAAATGATGTCACTATTGTTTAAAATTCACTGTTGAGAAAGCCTGAATTTGTATTAAGCATGGGTTGTATCAGTCCTCCGAATTCAACATATTTTAAAACTTTTGAATGCAAATCTTGGTGTAAGTTGGGCACTCTGCTCCGGGTGATATTATATTGTATCGAATTTGACACTTTTACATTTTTTACCTTTGCAGCAACAAAATGACACCATCAGGCACAAATGAGTGAAGACTTCTGAGATGGGTGGTTGTTGGAGTTCCATGAACTACCAGCAGACTGGTTTTCAAGTACTTGTCACTTCTTTCAAGATTTGCTACAAGTTCGTCAATTTTGTGAGCAGAGCATCCAATCCTGTCGTAAATACTGTTGGTGTTGGTGGTCCTGACAAAAGAAAACACATCTGTGTATATCTCAACACTGGCGCCAGAGAGCAGGGCCACCAGCGAAAAGACACATTTGTCCAAGGCGTCCAGACCATCCATAATAACAGCACAAACAGAACGCTGTTTTGGTTTATATTTCTGTAGAAACCATTGTGCTCTGCTTTGCAATGTCTCAAAGTCTACCTGCATGTTGACACATTCAGAATCTATTGTCGTGAAGGCTTGTAGTGCTATCTGAGGACAGCTGTTCTTGGTGACAGGAATGTCACTGGACAAACCTCGGAGAAAGTCTGATGTGAAAGCTAGTATCCTGAAAGGCAGGTTCTTATTTTTGATAGCCTTTTCAAACTGCACACTGTTGGTGACAACCAGTTTTGTAGAAGTATTCATCAGGAGCCTATACACAGTTCTCAGAGTCAAACCATCAGCAAGTGGAATCACAGTGTAACCCATCTTCCAAAGAGCCACATGGGTAGCAATTTCTAGTGCATTTGCACCTGGCAAGAAAAGAGCTACTGAACAAGTCTTATTGGTCACGAAAGCTCTTACTCCGGCCATAACTTTTCCAATTAAACTTCCTAGCGTAGAGTAATTAATTTCAAGTCCTTGGTGAGAAAGTGCAACAGCTGATGTATGTGTCTTTGTTGCATTTATTATTAAGTCTGGTATGGATTCTTGAAGAGTATAAGACTCATTGTCTATTCTATGTTCTGTTTCACCATCTCCATTCATAAGCCAGATACAACCATCCATACCAATGCGTACAACAGTTCCAGTGCGTGCATATTTCTCCCCGTCAATATTGACAACATCTGGGGCATTTAGAGAGAAGTTCCTCAAGCTACTTGCCAGACAAAGCTCCCCTATGTTAGATGGGTAACCATATTGACCTGTTGGCAGAAGCGCAACTTGTGTGTTGTGGATGGGCCTGCCAAGCACTTTTGCAGATGATGTTATGTCATTAGGTGTTACCTCCTGCCACAGGGCTATTCCAGGAATGACACTGAAGCTAGAAGAAATAAAAAAGCAATTTTCTTAATTGAGGACGTACGACATGGCACTATAGACAGATAGTAAAACAAAACCTATAATAAGCCAAAATCAGCACTTCCGCCGATCCTTTTCAGAGAGGTCTATCTTCTGTTTAGGTCAAAGGTAACCTTTAAGTAAATGACTTTCTCTTACTCATCGTAGATATATTCAGTTGTCAAATCTAAAAGTAAGAAAAGAACCAGTCTTGATGAGGGTTTACTATGCTAAGAATTTTTGCTAGTTTCATCAATTATCAATAGGCTGTATTGTCTACTGTTTTATGAAACTGGCCCAGGAAGGTGACAAAAGAGAAGTTTGATGCTGTCTGACCAGGATAAAATTAAAATGTTGAGTGTAGATAGCTCATATCCTGTACATGTATTAAGTAAAATCCGAGCAAATCAATCTGTGGCTAGCTGTGGCTAAATAGCAAGTTGGCTTGTTGCACAAAATGTATAATTTTCGTAAATATGTTTTGAATGTCATGTGAGAATATCTTTTAAAAGCACACCCAACACATCCCTGACTTAAAAATAAAAAACCGTTGATGTAGTAAACGTACATAAAGACATATCAATCATCAAAAATCAAAACACAATCACTGGAAGTAACATACCTGATGAAATAGGATATGGCAGCATTTGGAAGACATTGTCGGAGGAGGGAGATAGTATCAGTGTTGATTTGTCCAGCTATTATTACCAAGTGTGGCTTTACGTTGTCATAATGATCCAAGAGGAGGTGTGTTCTCATCTCACCAACCGAATCAACATCACAACATAATCTTGATTTTTGGTCTGGATGCACAGCACCATCAGCACGCTTGTACTCTGATTGTTCACTGTACACTGAAGCACCTTTGAGCAGACACATCAGGTAGAATAGAAGTGACTCATAAACATTCTTTTCCATGCCGTATATTTTACACTGTTCATCATCAGCCAATGGATGTCGATTCCACAGCCATTCCAAATGGTTCATCAGTGATGCGTTATCGACAGTGACTGCTGAGAGTTCATTCCGTTCTTGTATGATATAAAGTGTTTCTGCTTCAGAATTATTTGAATTTAATATGCTGAGGTTGCCAGTGTAACTTTTAAGTTTTTGTTGGCTCAACACTAGCAAAGGCACATTGCCATTCTTGGCCAGTTGCTTCTCAGTAAATGCTCTGCTTGTGACAAGTAACATAAAACTACAGCTTGTCTTTACCTGCTGAAGTTCATTTTCTGACACTTTATATGGAAGTACCAAGACAGAGTACCCTAGTTTCCAACATGCCATTATGCTGGCCAAGAACAAAGGGTCTTCATGGCTGAACATTGTTGCAATTTGTTTCCCAAACATGGTATCTGCCACCGCTAACTTTATAGCTGATGCCACTTTGTGTATGGTATTCTGCAGGTCTGTATATGTGAAATGTTCTGTGGCAGTTATAAAAGCCATTTTTTTGGGATTGTTCCTGACTACCTGATCAAATAAATTGCAAGGATTCTCTAACAATACAAGCTCATGATGGTTGTTGTTTAAATGCTTAAGGACAGCACTGGTCAATGCAGACGACAGCTCAGATCTTTCTGCATCTTGATCAAATGTGAGTTCCCTGTCTGCCTCAGACGAGTCATAGAGATCGGCTGCTGCACTGTCAAAGGGACTGATGCTGGAATCATCTGACACACCTGTTGTTGCACTGTCACATGGACTGACACTGGAGGCATCTGATGCAGCATAATGGATATCCATGGTGGGTCTGACCTGAGGTGCTAAGATAGTATCCAATGTATTGCTGTTGAAATGATCTCCTAGTAGCTCAGTAATTTTCATGACTGGATTTGTCAGAGCCATTTCAAATATGTGCATGAAGTCATCAAATACTCTTGCAGCCTCATCAGATGTCATGATGTCTACAGAGTATGTCAGTTCTATTTCAATCTCTTTTGTGGCAGTATTGTTTTTCAAGCACATCCTTGTATCATGCTCAATGCCATACTGCTGGGATTCTAAAATATTTACACCATATTGGGATGCCATTGTGCGTGACATATGGAAAAGGGTTGTGTCTTCAAAAACCACAACATGTTGCATGCCATTTTTCGCCATGGTTTTAGATCCAAGAAGGTCACCCAAAAGCTGCTGAGGATATAAACTGTGTTGAACTGCTTCGAGAATGTTTTTGGCATTGGTAGTGACAAACTTGTCAAATGTCATATCCTTGTTGGAGAAGTCAGCTATGAGAAACACATCATTGCTAAGATCAGCAACTGAATTTTCAAATTTTGGCATCTCTATACGAAGGTCCACAGCTCCTGAAACAACAACTACAGGGACTTGCAGATAGTATTGTAGAAGTATTTGATATGCACTAACAAAAGTCTGGAACATTGTGACTTCAGACTTGGAAGTAAACTGGAACAGTTTTGTTTGCAAATTCTCTGTAATAATGGCAGAAATGGCTTTACAGTGTCCTGTAATTCTTTCACCTTTGTAGCCAAGCATAGATGGTAGCCGCATCGATGGAATTGTTACTGGAATTGTTTCCTTCCAAAATGACTCCAATGTCTCGAGTTGTTGCTCTACCAAAGTCTCATAAGTATTTGGTATGTCAAATATTGAGGCTACCCCTGGTGGAGGCAGTTTGTGACCAGTACGAAAATTCGTCAAGATAATTGGAAATTCTCCCATCACTACTGCCAGTCCCTTGTAATCAAGACAAATATGATGAAAAATGAAAACGAGATAACCATGGTCATCATCCGTGTACACCATGGTCACTCTAAGTGGTGGTTCTTTTGTTAAATGGAAAGGTACCAAGGTCAATTCATCTATGACTTTCATGGCTTCTCCTGCTGTTGCTTCAGTTGTTTTCATTTTCATGTCCTCTGCATCAATAGCTGTGCCACTTACAGAACTGTCCTCATTTTTTGCATATACAAGGCGGATGCCAGGATGTCTTTCTATCAAAGTATACACTACTTTTGCCCAAAATTCTGGATCTCTTGGAAACACATTGAAATCCATCTTCAGAATCAATCTAATATGACGTGCAATATCAGTTGGATCATGCAGATTATCCAGTACTTCAACTTGTTGTTTCCATGCTGCACGTTTAAGTGAGCTAGCCAGCTTTATTTGGGGTCCCGAATTATCAGAAGTTGGTAACTCCATGGTATATCTTTCATTTATTGCTTCTAAAGCAGCATTTGTCAGACTTAGAACAGTTGTGTCTTGGCTAAGGAGAAGTACCACTGGTACATTAATTGCAAGTTCTGCACTGATTCGGGATCGTAATGTCATGGCTAACATGGAGTCCATACCAAGGGACATTATTTTGGTATCTTTGTGGACCATACCTAGCTCAACAGCAAAGATATCTGCCACGAGGGCTTGCACATACAGGACAACTTTTTCTTTCTTCTTTTCCCCACTCATGGAAATGATGTCATCAAGTGTGACCACAACTTTTTCTGCTTTGTCTCCATCTTCCTTTGTCTCATGTTTTACTTGATACAGCTGTAGAATAGATTGATATCGAGTTTTCAGATGTTGCATAAATGGTTTTGTTTCTGTATGTTCTGCAATAATTTTCCAATCAACAACCAAAAATGACAGCTGTATTTCATTTGTGGCAAGAGCATGTTCAAAACAACGAAGAATGTCAGGCACATCCATGCCAAAGTAACCTTGTTTTGCCAAGATTTCAGTCACCTCTGCATTATCTCTCAGTACTCCTATATTTAAAGGTCCCCAATTAATGACTTGTGCTGGAAGTCCATGTGACCTCCTGTAGAAAGCTAAGGAGTCCATGAATGCATTGCCAGCTCCGTAGTTTGTTTGCCCAGCATTTCCCATAATGGATGTTGTGGATGAGTGCATTATGAAATAGTCCATGTCTATCTCTTTTGTTGCTTGATGCAGATTCCATGCACCAAGTATTTTTGGCTTCGTTGCTGTTTCAAACTTTTTCTGGTCCATGTTCACCAAATAAGCATCATGAAGAACAATTGCACCATGGAAAAGACCCTTCAGTGGGATATTTGGGAATTTTACCTGTAGATGGCTTAAAACCTTTTTAATTGACTGGAGATCTGTCACATCACCTTGTACCCAGTATATTTTGACACCGGTGTCATTTTCCAGTTGATGCAAGGCATCCTTATTTGCATCAGTGGGTGGACGCCTTGACATTGGGTAAAGGTAACCAGCACCCTTTTTGGCCATATACTGCATGAGTTCCCAGCCGAGGCCTGTGAGTCCTCCAATGAGCAGGTAACCAGCATTTTGTCTGAATAGATATTGAGGTGTCACTTGAACAGGTAGGTTTTTCAACTTTGCTGACTTTTGTGGGAAGTGAAAAATAGCTATTGAATCATCTCTCTCTTTTGCAGGTCTGGGTTTTCTTCTTTTCACTGTGTTTTGGAATGCAGTGTTCAAGTCCATACTTCTGACTTCAATTGTCTCTGTCTTAGTTTCTGGTGGTATTACTTTCTTATGTCCCTGAAGCCATGCAACAACTTCTTTCACTAGACCAGCCAGAATCCCTGGATGATAAACAGTCTGCACTGAGAAATCCATCAATGTGATATTGACCATACTCTTTAGAATCTTCAAAATAGGTCTCACTATCTCATCTATAGTGACAACAAGAGGGCAGTTTGGGCCTATGGATGATTGAAATGAATTCAGCTGTTTCTTATTGAGTGCACTGAGCAGAACTACTGACCCAGTCAGTAGGACTTTTGAATTCTCCAGCCTTTCTCTCTTCACAATTTCAACTGTAGAACCAGTTGTGGAAGCTATGGAACAGAGCAGATGACCCATTATGTCTTCCTGACTTGCTGTTACTAAGTGTATTTTCTTCTTTCCTTGGTTCATTCCAGCTGTTGATGCAATGTGCCATGCCAGGACAAGCTTTGATAGCAGATAGGTATAGTCAGCAGGGATGTGATCCTTCTTGAGCACACAAGCCTCTGGGATGTCATGTGTGGAACTGACAGGAACAGGATAGCAGGCAATCACAGAATCTCCTTTCTTAAATTTTGAGCCTGGCTGTGTTTCCACCACTTCACCAACCACATCAAGTGCAATGACGTCATGGCCATTATAGTCATCAGCAGGCCAACATGGAGACATATCAGTCAATTCAGTGACTGTTCTTGGAAAAAGACCAGTGTCCAAAGCCACATTTGTCAATGCTACTCTCACATGATCTACTTTCAAACTTTCTGATGTTACTGAGCCATACTTACAATGCAGGTTTTGCAAGACTTGGCTACTAGAAGATTTGAGACGAATGTTGCAACCAAGTTCTGCCACATTTTCCCTGACTTTGAAATTATCATGTTGTGGCTTAAGCATGAATAACTCATTAACATAGGTCTTGTCTGATCTGAACGCTATTTCTGGATGATCAGGGAACTTTGCAGCCTTGACAACATGCATCAAATTTTGAATTTCAGATTCGTCACATGTAGATATGTCCAGTAATTTAGCTTTGCCAGTGACATATTCTGCTAGTACTGTCCGCATCATTCCCCACAATGGTGATCCCAGTAGATTTATTTCCTCTACTTGAGTTTTGTCTGTCAACTGAAAAGCTGAGACATCTTGATCAAAGAGATTTGTGACACATTGAGCCTTGTAGGTTATCACATACAAAGGAATCATGATTGCAGCTGACAGCATTCCATTGAGCAATTGTCTAAGGGAAGCACACGCAGCTTGTATGTACTCATCCAGTTGCTCTGCAGAATCTGAGTCAGAGTGATTTTCAGTGGACATCAGGTGAATTATAGCATCACAACTTGTCCAGGTAGGATGGTGAATCTTCAGATAGTCTGACAAGAACATTTCATTTTCTCGAAAATTTGTTTGGTTGAATATACTGGATGGAACTGTGAAAGAGTTTGGAGAAGTTTTAGTTGCAATTGCCCTTGACATATTTGAAGGGTTTCCAATGATAAGACAATATGGTTGCGTTTCTGATTGAGCACCACCAGAATCCAAAAGCTGTTCAATGTCAACTGGTCTCCATCCTATCGAATAGCCAAATGCATCTTCCACATCACGCGTGTTCTGAATTCCTCTAGCTCCAATATCTCTGCACTCAAGCAGGACTGTTCCTTTTTTGTCAAGAAGCACTGCATTCATAAAGGTTTTGCTGTCTCTGTATTCTAACATTTGGCAATATACAGCAACAGTTTGGTGAACTGGTCCTCTGGTTACCATGTGGCCAATACGGTATGGCATCCAAAGCACCTGGGACTTTTCTTTGTATTTCGGGTCGTATGTAATAGTGGCAATTGCTTGGAGTATTGTGTCCAAGATTACAGGATGAACCACTGTGTTGTTACTTTCTTTCAGAATTGCTGCTGGAATTTCAACCTCAGTGAGGCATTCTCTTTCATTGCGAACACTGTGTCTGAGTGTATGAATCAAAGGCCCAAAGGAGAAATTGAATTTGTCGAGAAAAGTGTAGACTGTCTCAGCATGAATACTCTCATGGCAACGCATTCTAACTGCATCTATGTCAACATAATTTAGACATGGTGGTTCTTTCTGTATGAAACAATGACCAACAGATCTTGGTTTACCATCTGCTTCAATCTCAAATGTATATTTTGGGTCACCATTGACAATACTTGGACCTGAAACATGACATTGGAGCTCAACTCTTTCATCCTGTCCAATTGTTGTTGGATTTAAAAACTCCACACTGAAACAAAGTTGATCCAGCCGTGCAGTTTTTTCGACCAAAGTCCAAATACTTGCCAAACCCATTTCAACATATGTAGCTCCAGGTGCTACAACTGTGTTTGAAACCAAATGGTCGAAGATAAAGGCTGACGTCTTTCTGTTTAGTGTTATCTTGAACAATGGAGGAGTTACTGACATCATTGTGACAAAAGGATGTGCAGTTTCAGTTGCATTTTTCATTCCTTGTCTGTATACTTTCCAAGATTCAGGCTCGAAGAAGTTGTGTACTGGCCTGAATTGATATTTTGGAATGTCAAGAGGAATTGCCTCATGCTCTTTGTACACATTTGTCCAGTTAGGGTTCATACCAATCTGACAAAGATCAGCTAATGATTGCAACATAGTGTCAAGTTCTACCTGTGGTCGCATAGATGCTACCAATGTGTACCTTTTATCAGATGCGATTTCTTTGATGTTTGACCGCAAGGCTGGTCTTGGTCCAATTTCCACAAAAATATTGTGGTCTTCTTCATTCACCGCTCTTTCAACAGCTTGCCTGAATTGCACGGAATTTCTCATATTTTGTGTCCAATACTCTGCAGTTGTAAAGTCATCATCATCTACTACACAACCCGTGACTGTGGATACAGAGTAGATTGCAGGTTTTTTCCCCGACAATGTTGACAAGGACTCTCTGAACTCATCAAGGACTGGATCCATGTGATGACTATGGAAAGCAACAGCAACATCCAGTTCTCGAATAAACATCTGATCGAGCCTTGCTTCATTTTCTTCATCAAGTTGCTTTTTGATCACTTGAATGCAGTCAGTATCACCAGAGAGTGTACATGATGTACCACTATTTTCAGCAGCTACACACACTCGTCCACTGAACTTTTCACAAAGTTTATGCATTCTTTCTACAGGAGTTTTTCCCACAACAAGCATTTTCCCTCCTTTTACATTACTCAGTAGTCTACCTCGGTGGTAAATCACATTAACTGCAGCAGAGAGGGTTAAGCTGCCAGATATATGTGCAGCTGCAACTTCTCCTACAGAATGTCCCATGATAACATCTGCATTTACACCCCAGTGTTCCCAAAGTCGTGCAAGAGCCACCTGGCAGGCAAACAATGCTGGCTGTCCAATGGCTGGGTTCGACAGGTCTACTCTGGATTTGAGCTTTTCTATGACAGACCAGCCAGCAACCTCTTGAAGCTCTCTGTCCACTTTTCTTAGTGTCTCTGCAAAATGAGGTTCTGTCTCCAGTAGTTCAGTACACATACCAGACCAATGGGTGCCCATGCCACAGAAAACAAATATGATTCGATGTGAGGAATCTGAGCTATTTGGTTTTGATGGTGGATCATTCAACAGATTTTCAAGTTGAGTCTGCAAATCATCCAGAGATTGAACCACTCGAGCAACTCTGTATGAAAAATGGCTTCGTCTTGCATTACATGTGTAAGCAATGTCCCCCAAGGAGAAAGACATTTCACCTTTTTTCACTTTGGACAGAGCATCAACAGTTTCTTCCATGACTCTTTTTAGGGACCATGCATTCTGGGCACTCATCACGACCAATTCTCTATTTCTTTGCTTCTTGTCTGTCACTTTTCTTTGTGGATACTGTTGTATCACTGCATGGGAATTTGTTCCTCCGAAGCCAAAAGAGTTTATGCTTGCCAATCTTGTCTTGCCGTCCTGTGGACTCCACTTTGTCAGTTCAGTCGGTACCTTTAGATTCATGTCATTAAAGTTTATGCTTGGGTTGGGCTTGTTAAAGTGCAAAGACGGCACTATGGAGCCATGCTTCATCATCAACAGAACCTTGATCAAACCTGCTACTCCTGCTCCAGACTCTAAATGCCCAATATTTGTCTTTACGGAGCCAATATAGCATGGTGGGCCTCCTGGCGATTTCTTTGAGCCAATTATTTTCCCCACAGTGTTTGCTTCGATTGGATCTCCAATGGGTGTTCCAGTCCCTAGAATTCAAGAACTATTGTTATCCTGAGTAGCTTTCAGAATCGAATTTCAAAACCCGACGTAAAAATTCTGATTAAAAACTAATAATATCTAAGAGAAATTCTGCATGTCTTTCTTTGTTTCTATTTCTTTTTTTCTCTTGGGTTTTTGGGTGTGTGTGTGGTGGGGGGAGGGTTGTGTTTTTTTATCTTTGTTTTTGTTCTATTTTGTTATGTTTTTGGGTCATCTTTTTGTGTTTCAAGATGTGCCTGTTTTACAAATGTTTATATGTTATGTTTTGTTCGTAATATTTGGTCTACACAATGTACCTTAGCTCTTACTAATTGTGTTTGGTGTATGTCTGCGTGTGTGATATACCACGCACCGTTCCAGCGGCCACAAAATAGCAAGCATTTGTGCACATCTGTATTTAGTGATATGATCTAGCACATACATTGCTTGTCTTATCTTCCCTATAATAATCTATCAAGACAATGATTCGTTTCCTTACCATGGGCTTCAAAGTACTCTATATCTTTAGGATTGATATTGTACTGGTCATACACCTGCAGTAGCAGTGACTCCTGTTGTTTTCTGGACGGCGCGGTAATTGGTGTTGCAGTGCGGCCATCTTGGTTCCAACAGGTACCTAGAGTTGCCCAGATAGGATCATTGTCTTCTATCGCCTAGTGAAGGGAAAAGGACAAGCATCAACATCGTGGTAGTTCAGAACGAAACTAACAGGTGCCATACCATCTGTTGGTTCAAAGAAGCAAGTCAGTTTATTGCAATTGATCATTACCTTGCCTGCTGAGCAGACGTTCTTGAAGGGCGATAATCTGTTCCCTATGGGGTTCATTACCGCCAAGAATGTCGTTTAGCACTCAATCATTACCGAAAAACCGATATAACATTATACATGTTTGTTTCTATGATTTTTTTTCACTTTATAATCAGTTTGTAAATAAGTTTAGTGACATGTAAGTATGGTTAACAAACGTGGAACATATTCAATCAGTCTCTACAACTGGGAACATTATTATAGATTCAGTATTTTCAATTAGATTTTATGTTTATGAACATTAATATATTTGCAATATAGGCTACTGGTTACACACACAGCCTTCAGGAAAATTATAGTTTTATTTTGAATAGAGTTTCGAAGGTTAATTGCATCGGAGCATATTATTTTTCACTTAAAACACATGTCAAGCCGAAATAGTGAACTTGTGTCATTTAGAACAGTGCGTTATTTGGTATTTGTGCACGCACACACACCCACACATTCCACAACAGAAAACGGTGTTTTCAGTTTGGCGAATTGGTCATCCCTAGTGTGACAGGATCTTTATCTTTTATCGATACTGAATTATACCAGAATTCCATCATACTATCCTTTCTTACACAAAAATGTTAAATTGGGGGGGGGGGGGGGGTGGAGCTGGTCAACCCCCTCCTTCGTGTAGTGTAATAATCAGTTAAGTTCGGTGGTGAAGGGGCAGGTGGAGGATAGAAAACTTGGAAAAGCTGTTGCAAGTCAACAAACAACGTGATCTGAAGTGTTCGCCCGCTGGTGTACTTCTGCAAAGTGATGGACCCACGCTCGTGCCACGCGGGTGGCCAATCCGCCTGGCATGCGCATGCACAAAGCCAGCCACGCACTTTGCGCGTAACCGAAGTTTTGTGCACGCACACACCCCCACACATCCCACAACAGAAAACGATGTTTTCAGTTCAGCGGATTGGTCACCCTAGTATGACATGATCTTTATTTTTTTATCGATCCTGAATTATAGCAGAATTCCATCATACTATCCTTTCTTACAAATGAATGCTAAATTTGGGGGGAGGGGGGGGGGCTGGCCATGAGCCACATTGGAGAATGTTGTACCCCCGTAGTTTGCATCGGAGCGCATAATTTTTCACTTAAAAAACATGTCAGGCTGAAACGGTGAACTTAAGTCATTTAGAACAGTACGTTATTTAGTATTTTTGTTCCACAAATTCACGTTGTTTTTATGTTTACCTTTCTTAACGGCTTTAAAAGAACAACCCCACAGCCCTCTCCGCGTGCATATCCGTCCGCGTCAGCTGAGAATGTCTGACATTGGCCTGATGGTGAAACCATCCGCGCTCGACTCAGGGCAATGAAATTTTCCGGCGCCAGAAGGCAGTTGACCCCACCACATATGGCCAAAGAACAGTCACCTGCATAAGATGTCCCATATTTCATCAGGGATAATTGAAAGTAGTGATTTACATCAGATGTTTCTTAATTGAAGATATATTTATAATTTTCAGTTTGTCCCTTTTTCTTGCGTTCGCAAATCGCCCAGAACTAAGGATATAATTGTAGCAGGTTACTAGTAGCTTTCACTAAATTTCCAATGGAATTCTTCAGTTACTCGCAAATGCCACAAATTACACATTTTCTGAAATCTAACGAATTGTAAATTAAATTCTTTACACTGTTAGAATGGAGTTAGGTTACAAAGTTCATACAAAAATAACACGTGGAATCATTGTTTCCCACAAAGTTTGATTGAAATGTAGCAACTTTGAAAATAATGACCTCGTAGATCTAACAAAATCGAAGAGGAGATATAAACTAAAAATTGTGTCTCATGTATTGGGGCCTTTTTTGTCACCACAGTCGTGAAAAGATAGTTTGTTCCTGATGTGTCATCGTAACAACTTTAAAAACATGGATCTTACGAACAACGAAAGGAATAATATACTACTACTACTACTACTACTACTACTACTACTACTACTACTAATAATAATAATAATAAGATGATGATGATGATGATGATGATGATGATGATGATGATGATGATGATGATGATGATGATGATGATGATGATGATGATGATGATAATACAAGCTCTTTCTATTCGCAATATTGAGGTTGTAACGAGCTTGAATCCAGGTCTTGAAGTTTAAAACCTGACTCAACACTCGGTGAAAATTCCCATGATCACTTTCGCACGCTTTCATCACTGCTGTTTCGATATTGAGGCTGGCAAACATCCTTAAAGTTGGCAACTGTTCAAAACTACAGTCTGCAGGACTTCACGAACGAACTTAAAATCTTATCTTGCAGTACCTGTCTTTAAGCCATCCCAAGTACCAATTATTGGGAGCCATTGTTATTTGTGAATTTAAGGAATAGAATAAAAATTTTCTGTTTTGCTCATACGGCATGGACTTTCACATTTAATCCAAGTTCGGAATAAGGAAATCTGACCATAAATGAGTTGTCTTCTGGACGTCTACCAATAATGCACTTCCAATGTCATTAAGAATATCAATTTGAAAATAGGCGTGTTAGGACTTTAACACAATAACTGGGATTCATGTCCCAGATAATCCTTTTTTTTAATGTATGTTTGTCATTACAAACCTTAGTTAACTTTTAGAAACTAATTTCCAAATATCTTAAGTGGAGATTCAGTACTTCAAAGCTTCATATGATTATTGATATGTTTTAATTTGAAATATTTTGAGAGAGAGAGAGAGAGAGATTGAGAGAGAGAGAAAGAGAGAGAGAGAATACTTATACTACGTGACATTTGTCCTCAGATTGACTTCATTATATTTTTTAAGTTTTGTTTTGTATCGTAAAAGCTTCAAATATGCAACACTGGGTCCAAGAACTAAGTCTAAGCAGACCGTATACTGCTTCTGTGATGACATCGGGATTGTTGTTATCATAGATTTTAAAAACTAAAGTTCTTTCCGGTCAGAAATTCATTTTATGCTTACCTGCTTTGATTGCTTGCATGGCTACTTGTATCGCAACGAGAGCAGAGGAACATGCAGTATCGATAGCCAAGCAGGGACCCAGAAGATTGAATGTATATGAAATTCTTGCCGGGCAGATACTTAAAGCGCCCCCTGTTGGGCTATAATTGGTGAGTTGATAGCAGTCGTTGTTCAGAACTGTGACATAATCGCTGTTCATAGCGCCTGGTTCATATAAAAGCATTTATTATCATCACAAAATAATATATTCGTTACTCATTACGTGAATGTTAACTTTGTTCTGCAGTCATTGGCTATATCCACGAACGTGCGTTCAGACGTACATTATTACCAAATTAATCACGAATGGCTAGAACAAGCAAATGGCTCTTTGAAATAAATACTTTTGAACGAACCTGGTGCAAAGGAATTTTTTGCCGGAATATATACTCCCCCAGGAACAAATATTCGGGAAATATGTGTTCCCCAAGGGGAACGAATATTCGTTCCCACCCATGAACATCGCCCCTTCTCCCGCATGAGGAACTTAAGTTCTGCAAACTAATGATTACCTTTGTATGTAACCATTGACTTATTGTGTTTGGCAGTATTTTTTTCATCTGAATTATATTTATATTTATTTTTTCAAGTTACAAAATTTTAGCTTAGCTTAGGTTATAGTTCTTGCTTAGTAGAAGTTCAATCTCATATCACAGTAAGGTGATACAGTTTAGCTAAGCATTTGCTCATCATGGTAATGCGTATCAAATATTTCCGAGTGTGAATACCACATGCATAGAATAAACAGCAAGTCGACAGAGATGGCACCTAGGTAGCCCAAAAAGATTTACAAGACTTCACAGAAGATACACATACTTGTATTCTACTCTTCCACTTTGTTTTACTTATTTCCGAATAATTGGAGTTCGTGATTTTTAATTGTTTGCGGTTCTAATCTATTGGAAATAAGATTATTTTTGAAATCATTTCGGACAATCCGTTCCATTACAAATTAGTAAACTGCTAACCAACGAAGACGCCCGTGTTCGACCCATGGATTGAGCTCAAAGGAATGCCTGCATTCTCCAACGCTTGAAACGTGCAGTCCAGTAGCCATCGCTGCTGGGGGTCCATGCGCGCCGCTTCTATGTCGTTGATACCATACAAACGATTGTCCCATTCTTTAAACCTGAAAGAGTCCCGTGTGCCACACCGTGGTGGGGAAAAAATAACCAACATTATTGGCAAGTCTTCGGCCAGTAACTTATTGCGTTTTGTCCAGCAACACGCAACAAGACATTCTTTTGGTTCTGATTTTATTTAGAAAATCGAAGGCAAGTTGTTTGCTGTAAAGGAGAGTTGTCCAGTGCATGAACAGGCTGTTCAAACCACAGAGGTCAATCTTCGGTTCTCCGTGCTGTTTTTGCTATGTGTAAACGATATATGTCAACATATCGCACATGGACCCTGTAATTTATTTGCACATGATATCATGAATTTTGTCACTGTGAAGATGGTGCAAGAGGTTACCGATTTATTGCAGTCAAGTTTAAAAGATTTGGGATATTGGTAAAAAAGAACTAAGTTGTCCATAAATACAGGAAAATTTGATGCATCGTTGATTTGTTTTGAGAATCATATACGGAGGCAAATACGGGTTGCTCTTGATGGAGACGAAACGAGGCAAAAGAATGATGTGAAGTATTCAGGGTTGCATATTGATAATCAACTGACGTGGAATGTCCATCTTCAAAATCTACAGAAAAAAATATGGGAAAATTGGTTGCTCTTCAGCGCCGTAGCAAATTTTTACCTGTACAATTATTAAGACTTTTTAAGATTACCACACTTCCATGTATAGATTATTGCGATACCGTATGAGGGACGTGTACGGAGAGAAACATGCACGTAGCACAACATCTATAAAACACAGCAGCACGCATTTTAACCAAAAACTTTGATTATATGCATTGGGGGTGGGGTGAGAAGTAAAATGGCAGATTATAAGGGGAAGGAGATAATTTCATACTTCAGTTTTAACGTATGAATGTAAACATCGCTATGTTCCAATTTACTTTTGTTTACATATGCAAACATCTGATGAATGTTAGCCAGAGCAACTCTATGTGCCTTAAAACAAGGCATTCCTTACATCAGTTTTTACAATATCACGACTGATGATGACACCTGATGACCTCAATAATAATGCTTCTACAGTACAGGTTTTATGACAGCAGCTCAATTTCTTCTGTAAGAGTTATTTGGTCCGCAAGAGTAATGGGGGGGGGGGGGCGTATTTCTGCATGCACAGACATGACAACAATAAAAATCCCGTCGGCCGATAAAGCCAAGGGAGCAAAAATCTCAGGGCCTTGCTTTTTTTGCAAAACCGCTTGAAAGTTATGAAATGTAAATAAATAAATCATTGCATTATTATCTTTTTCGCTAACTTGGTACAGAACTAACTGAGGAACATCCATGTGTAAACTCAAATAGAAAACTAGGAAAGATGATTTGCTGCATAGCAAATCAGTGTGTGTGTCTTCAAAGCATATTGGTATGGCAATGAACAACTATTCCATAACGCAGGAGTAGAAGTTGGAATGGCATCTCTATCTATTATAGTTTTGAAGATATTCAAAATTGAAAATTTCGAATTACTGCTAATTAGCATAATTTAAATCGCTACAACTTTTGTTTTAGATTCATTACATGCGCAGTGTTCAACAACCCCCTAGTAGAAGTTGAAATGACATCTCTATCTATAATAGTTTTGAAGATATTCAAGTTTTAAAATTTCAAATGCTGCTAATTAGCATAATTTAAATTGCTACAACTTTTGTTTTAAATTCATTAGATGTGCAATGGTCAATAAACCCCTAGTAGAAGCTGGAATGACATCTGTATCTATTATACTTTTGAAGATATTCAAGATTTAAAATTTCAAATGCCCCTAATTTGCATAATTTTAAACATCTTCATTCCTTTGTATAAAACGGTCAAACTCCTTGTATGGAGGTACAATCATGCCAACTTTGGAGTTTCTATGTATAATAGTGTCCGAGAAAAGTGTCAGAAAAATTTGCTGGTAAAGAAGAAAGAGGAAAGAAAGAAAGAGAGAATTCGAGGAAAAACAGAAAAGTGTGTGTTGACACACACACACACTTTAAAAAATATTGCATCCTCAACTTCACATAGATGGTACACGCCCACCTAGGAAACAACCGTCTTAAAATCAAAGCATTCCACAAAACCATTTTGACAGGATTACAACACATGCACTGTATTGTTACATGCCTGCACAATTGTAGTGCTACCCACACATTGTCCCAAAATCTGATGTCCCACAGCTTCATCAATATCCGCAGTACTTTCGCCAAGTTGCGCCATCTTTAGTCAGATTATATCATGATAACAGTTCACACAATTCTAGGTAGCCGTTCTGGAGATAAAGACAAAAATAGCCTCGGCACACAAAATCCATACAAAATAGAAAACACCCAGCACCACTGTGAACTGCATAACCTCAGGTGATTCTGTATGCTATATCAAAGCAATTGGCTTTGCAGTTTTTGAGAAGAAATTTCATTTTTTTAATTAAATAAAGTGAAATTATTCATTAAAAAAAAAAAAAAACACTGCATCGTCATCTCTTTCTGAACCTTGGTAGAAAACCACGGAACATCCATTTTCAAAAACAAAACATTTCCTGGAACGATTTTTCAGAAGTGGAAAATGTAAAAAGTCTAACGGACGGATGCAAACGAATTTCATCAAAACTTAAACTAACAAAAATATCTTTTCTACCTTTAAGTCTTATGGAAAACAAAATGTAGACTGCAAAACTAAGGGTGTTATTTAAGATCAACTCTAAATATTTAAATAAGCCCTTTTAGAATTGTCACAGAATATTTTCGTAGAAACTAAGAAGCACTCTTAATAAATTCTAAAATCCGAAATACATATCTATATTTGAAAATACTATTTTTCTTTTGTGTAAAATATCCCCCAAAATAGAAAGAGTTATATTGCTGAAAAAATTCAGATTTAGAATCAGTCTTTCTCATTTCTACAGTTACTCTGCTACATGCCTAACTGCAAGCAAAAATTCAAGCCATAATTAGCTCATCAAAAATGGTGTTGAGAGAACGGATTACCCTCCGCGTCCACAATATTTTTTTCCTCAATTCTGCACCTTTTTTTATTTGAGACTTCGCAGCTGAATACTTTACATACAATTTCCATATTATTGTCTATGAAATGAAAGAGCAATTTTGGAAGTGTTCTTGGGGCAAGTTCTGGTGATAGAGACCACTGTACTGTGTATCACTCAGACGGCCATCAAATAAATACTTCAAAAGTTTCATAACTTTTACACAGCTCGCCTAATTGTGCTTGATATCTGTTTAAGAAATATTACATTTTCGTTGCATTCTCTTGACTTAAGTACAAATAATGACTTTCATTCTTTTCTGACTTGCCCTATAATTTAGCTGTTAATATCCTAAGATTAGAAAGTTTGGCTACAATAATTTACAGTTTTTAGACTTGTCGGTTTTGCTACTTAATTTTATCTTTTGGCATCATTCTGTTTTAATGTTCACCTTTCAGACATTTTAGGCTAGCTTGTTTTCTGTTAGGTCAAACCCCCAGGGGCTATAGGTAGCAAGCAGCTACTGACGACAGTTACAAGCTCGCCTAATTGTGCTTGATATCTGTTTAAGAAATATTACATTTTCGTTGCATTCTCTTGACTTAAGTACAAATAATGACTTTCATTCTTTTCTGACTTGTCCTATAATTTAGCTGTTAATATCCAAAGATTATTAGAAAGTTTGGCTACAATAATTTACAGTTTTTAGACTTGTCGGTTTTGCTACTTAACTTTATCTTTTGGCATCATTCTGTTTTAATGTTCACCTTTCGGACATTTTAGGCTAGCTTGTTTTCTGTTAGGTCAAACCCCCAGGGGCTATAGGTAGCAAGCAGCTACTGACGACAGTTACAAGCTTGCCTAATTGTACTCAAAATCCTGTTAAGAAAAATTGTTTTGATAACATGTTTTTTGACATAAATGCTAATGACTTTCATTCTTTTCTGACATGCCTAAATGCACATTTACTCAAAATTGACAGTATTTTCTTAAATGTCACAAACCTGACACATTAAGTTGATACATTGACTCAGAGTTGGCAGTTAACTAGAGCTTAATTGTTTGGGGGGTAGGTGTCATCACAGATTTTGTTTTACATTTCTGGTGCAGGATGTCCATTGTTACAGTCCTTGTTGGGATTTCCCTTGGTTTGTACAGGTGGTCTAGTTGCAACTGTTTATTTTACTATCACTGGGACTGAATATAAGGCCCCAGCTTGTTTCCACTTCAGTTATACACTGGCGGGTGGTTTAACTAGGATAAACTGTCCAGCCAGAAAGGGTACATATTGGTTCAGGGGTAAGTCAAATTGTTCTTATCTGAACCTGTACTATACAAATTTAGTAATTATGGTTTGTTTGACAGGGGTTCTTCTTTCATAACGAAGCTCTGCATTTATAAGCAAAACTTCACGTATTTAGCTAATTCATCATTTGCCACGTTCTTATTTATTCTTTATTATGTGGGTTGTCTTTGCTGAATATTTAGCTTAGACAAGGAGCCGCTACTCAGAGAGACATGTACGGGTAAAAGGCTGCGAAACATGTTGAGTAGTTACCCGCTGAAGACCCTTTAAATTATTTGGGCTGATACAGCCTATGTCAAAATTTTACAGAGGAACGTGTGCAATATAGACAATAGTAATTCCATATGTGTACAGGTTAGACAGGGACAGGTTAGCTTATGGAGAGTAAAGAGTTCGAACTGCGGAATAGGATATTGACTACTAGGAAGTGGTTCTGGGCAAAAAGGCACAAATACAATAACAAGTTTTAAAAAAATTAGAGGAAGCTAGTTTTCTATAGGAATGTGGTCCACTATAATATGCATCTCTGAAATAAAATTGGTGAAGCTGCATTGGATCCTTGTTGAGATATTATGGTAACGCCCCCCACCCCCCTTGTGCACCACCCAGATGGCCTTGAAGATAAATACTTTAAAGTTTCATGAACAGGTTTATTGAAATACAAAGAGGAAGCTGGTTTTAAATAGGAACCTGTTCCATCATAAGATGCATCTCTGACAAAAATGTAGTAATGTTGTGGTCAATTTTTTTTTAGATATTGCCATAAAGGTGTCAGGATTGATGCCACTCAGACAGCCTTCAAATAAGACATCAAAAGTTTCATAAAAAGTTTGAAAATTGTCAGAGGAAGCTGGTTTTAAATAGGAACTTGGTTCATCATAAGATACATCTCTGATGAAAATTTGGTAAAGCTGCGGTCAATGTTTTTAGACATCGCGGTAACGTCGTCAGGTTTGACACCACTCAGACGGCTTACAAATAAATACATAAAACGTTCCATGAAAAAGTAAAAAAATATCGGAAGACGCTGGTTTAAAATGGGAATCTGGTCCATCCTAAGATGCATCTCTGACAAAATTTTGGTAAATCTGCAGTCAATATGTTTTTAGATGTCGCGGTAACATCGTCAGGGTTGACGCCACTCAGACGGCCTTCAAATAAATACATTAAAAGTTTCATGAACAGTTTTAAAATAACCAAAGGAAGCTGGTTTTAAATAGGAACTTGGTCCATTATAAGGTCCTTCTGTGACGAAAATCCGTTACAGTTACACTGAATATTTTTGGAGATATCGGGCTAACGTTGACAAGACGGACGGATGGAGGGACGACCCACGAGACCACAGTACCCTCCAGCACTTTATGAGGGTAAAAAGTACTTCGACAGCACTGTAAACCTATATGCTGCAGTGTCTACATCACTGATTGCTTCATCGGCTTCTGCAATTGTTTACTTGTAATATATATATATATATATATATATATATATATATATATATATATATATATATATATATATATATATATATATATATATATATACATATGTCAGCCACTAGCTTTTCACCTGCAAACAAATAAAAAATGAATTGCCATATTACAAAAATTCATATGTGCCTGAAAACCAACTTTTTGAAAACTGAAGGCCTATCAAGGTCATGACCAAGGTCAAGGCCAAAGATAATTTCGAGGATAATACTACATGTACCAATTGTTTTACATCTATATCATTTACATGTACGAAAACAGGTGAAAACAAAATAGTGTCATACTAATTGAACAATTAACAGGTGAAGGTCACTTCAAGGTCACAGTATGAAACTGGAGGTAAAAGGTCATCCAATTATTAATTTGAATGATTATTTTGAAATATATTGTCAGTGTGTGGTGAAAAAAGGCAAATATGGGGGTTGGGGGAGGGCCTATATATTCAATATTTTAAAATGCTTAACGGTGACAAGATGTCAGCCATCATTTTCGGACTTTATGTGACCCAGCAGTGGTAAATGAAGCTTAAAAACAATAGACAATAATTTCAGGTGAACCCAAACTTCTGCCGGACTATCAGTGTATTGTTAAGGTCCCAATATCCACCATCAGCGCTGACTTATCACTTACGTTTTAACCAAACCAGCCCTTTGAACATACGACTTGCCGACAGCCTCCACATTTGAGTCGTAGAAAATGTTGTTATCCCACCGCTCACGTGGAATTTCAAGCACGTGGTTCTCTCCATTGGACAATACCCGCCAAAATTCGTCGACGTTCTCAGCCCCTGGAAACTTGCAGCCGATGCCTATTATGGCAATGGCGTCCTCCCCATCCAGTGAGCCCATCTTCATGATGAAAAGAAAAGAAAAAGAGAAGGTAAAGGGAGAGTTTCCTGGGATACATACATACATACATACATACATACATACATACATACATACATACATACATACATACATACATACATACATACATACATATGCTGTGAATTTGGCAAAAAGTCCCAGGAACAATGTATGTATGTATCTATATCAAATGGGAAAGGGGTTTCCTTTGACGAATCAGGGAGAAATATTACGATTTCACGCTTCACGCTGTATTACTAGGGTCAAACTGGCGAATTTTGGTCTGCGTCAAGGGGCGAATGAAAATATCGTAGTAGCTCCTTGTAACAGTTCTTAGACTGTCCATGTTAGCATTTATTTTCTGCCTCGCAGAAAAAAAAATCAAAATGTTTAAATTTTGCCTATGACAAAATTTTAGTCGAAGTTATATCGTATATAGTCACACCCTTGTCGTACATGGTCGTACCAATTTGGACTTTGGACAGGATCCCAGGTCTTGGTAATGAGAGAATAACCGAATGCTAAAATGTCGCAGCTTGTCGAGGCTATATCGCAGATTTCAGATTTGTCCCTTGTCGTGGGCCAAATTCGCCAGTGGAACACATTGTGCAAAGGTATATTTCACAATCCATCAGATAAACTTTGATTTCACTTTCCGATTTATTGAAATGTTCAATCAGGTTTCACGAGTGATAATGAATTCACGGTTCACGAACTTAGTTGTTAGTTTCACACTTCGCGAAAGAGGCCTTATTGCTCCCATGTGTTTAATATAAACAATATAATATAATATAATATAATATAATATAATATAATATAATATAATATAATATAATATAATATAATATAATATAGCATAACATTACATAATATAATACACACACACACACACACACACACACACATATATATATATATATATATTGTCCATACCGCTCGTTTAATTTTGCTGGGTACTCATATCTCCAGTTTTACCCACAATAAATCACAAAATTTGGACAGTATCGCAACAGGGGTCCCAGTAGTCAATATACAGAATCTAAATATTACCTCATTGATAACTTACATGATGGCATTATCAATTCTAAAAAAAAATCAGGAATATTTACAAATTTCTTGGGAATATAAACAAGTTCCTTCGAATATAACGGTGGTTCTCAGAATATAGTAAAACTCACTGGAACTTAATATGGTTATAAGTTCCTGGGAACATTACATAAGTCCCAGGAATATGTTTTAAATTCCTAAGAATATATAAAGTTCCAGGAACTAATACGTAAATTTCTGAGAACCAGTCTCCAAGTCCGAGAAACTGTGAATAAATTGTTGGTGACATATCGGGAGTGTTACTCTTGCTTAATATTAAATGTAATTTCTTCAAATTCGCAAGTGTGCAACATGCACAAAGTTTCCACTTTAAGTTAAATGAAAACCTTATCATCAAACACTTCAATAAAAACAACAGATTGTACGGTGTAATCAATATCCGGTGTTTCCATAAAAAGACACACCCGAATAAGAAAAAACGCAAATGAAATACACGAATAGCAGCAAATGAAAGGAATAAATTTGGTTTTGCTGAAGTATCTACTAATTATTTATTTTTATACTGAATGGGTACAACAATATGACCACCCATTATGAAGATATGGGATGTAGCTTGATAGGGAAGAAGGTTGTCTCTTAAAAGAAAGTGTTCTCCACAGGCTCGTGCATGTGGCGTGGGTACTTTAGGAGTACTTAAAATTATACAAATGAGCCTTTCGAAAATCTGTATTGCCATGCACGGCTAGAAAAGTTGAAAGGACGAAAGTGAAACAGAATTAGTATAGAAAGTATTAATGTAGGCCCAGTTGTACCTGCCAGCCTACCTGCCTTTACCTACCGCCGGATTCATAAAAAGTAAACTAAAAATTAAAATAAGCAGATGTATAACTAGACCACAGGCACTTGTACTTAAAGTTCACGTTGAAACGCGGCACGTAGGAAAACTCACAATTCACAACAAACGAAATCTTGATTTCAGTTTCTAATTTAGTGAAATATTGAATCACGTATATTATTGAGAAAAGAGGAGTAATATGGGCCCCTATGTAATCTAATTTGGTTCACAAATATGACATTGATACGGATTAAGGTAAGAAGCTTGTTACATTCCTTAATCACAAAAGTATTGCAATATCCATAACCATGAGACACATTTTTTAACATGGGAAATTAAAAACATGCTCAAATTGGCCACATATTTTGAAATTGTGAATAATATGAGCATAACTTTCCAACAGTATTTAACAAGGCTCCCCATATTATGCAACAGAGCGTAATGTGGGCATGCCGCACCATCGCATTCGGCAATATGGGCAATGGGATGCCCATACAATCCTGCCCTGGGATGCCCATACAATCCTAAAGCAGTGCCTAGTATCAGGTTTTTTTTGTTTTTTGTTTTTGCACCAATTGTGATTTTTAGCTTTTAAGTGAGATCATTCAGCATATATTTTGTATTTGACATACCTATGCAGCACATGGGAATCCAATTCCCATTACTTGAAGCTACTTAAGTGGCGGAAAAATTTCCAAGCTAACGTTCTTCTATCCTACCAAGCTCGACCATATACGAGCTTTCAGACGACATCTGGCAGACACGGTTTGGTTTAAATACAATTTTGGTCACATGACCTATACTATAATACATCTGTATATCTTCTATATCTTCAGATTACCTCCCCTTTCACCCCAGCTGGAATGCCCGTATTACTCGCACCTATACATACATATATACATATATATATATATATATATATATATATATATATATATATATATATATATATATATATATATATATATATATATATATGTGTGTGTGTGTGTGTGTGTGTGTGTGTGTGTGTGTGCCAGAGTCTACGAGTGTGTGGTTGATACATTTTGGTGTCAGAAGACTTGTTGGTAGCATAAGTCACAGAATGACAATATCTGTACAGCAATTTTGACAGCGAGATTGTATAAATTGGGGTATCAGGTGAACATGTTAAATCGGTTTTACACGCATCATATCGTCAGTTTCTTAGATTATTTCCTGTTCAGTTGGTTAAAAGTGAACAATTGTTGTGCTGTCGTAGCCTGAAATGCATGTAATTAATACCTGCATACAATAGTTTTGAATAGAAATTTTGATAAGTTTTTTTTTTGGGGGGGGAGGGTCATATCACGGATAAAAGATACAGAATTGAAATAGTATGAATTTAAATGGGTGCAAACTAGAGGGCCGTTTCTGAAATGAAACTTTCAGTTGCCACTTGTGTGGTGATGCGAAACACAAGAATGTCCCACCGCTGCCATGTGAAGGGCTGAAAGAAGGCCGACCCTTTCATTGTGAAAGAAGAGGGCGCATTTTGCTGTTTCGCATCATCACACAGGTGGCCATGGTGGCGCTTTTATCTTCTAATGAATATTCATCCTTTTTTTAGACTAAAATTTGCAACCAAAAGCTTTAGCAGTTTGTTCCTTTTTGGATTTTGGAGCATTTGGGACCAAAATAATCCACAAATGAAATTCCTGAAATATTTCTTACCATTCAGAATAAGGCTCCCCTCTCGTTGGATGGAAACAATTATGAAATCGATGTTTCTCTGTTGATCTAAATCTAGCTAATGAGGGATTCATGCCTATTGTTTCGGAGCGCGATGAGTCAGCAGTCGCCTTTTGGAAAGGGCTACACAAAAGTCTCGTTCATACCTAAATTGCACACACAAAGCGGGTTAGATTTCTGCGTGTCGCCTTGGCCATGGTGCGCGGAGCGAAGCATCCTCTTCCACTTGACCCAGCCAGCCCACGTGGCTAATTATATTTACGATGAGCCATGTTCTTGTATGGTTTCCAGCGTGGAATCGTCGGTGAGCAGGGCGTAATTGTCCTCCTCATAACATGATTTTCTATTATCAGTTTAGCCCCTTTCTGCCTGTATCGGCACTGTCTACTTTTTCGCCACGTGGGCACTGAATTATCATGTAGACGGAGAAAAGGGTCAGAAAAGGTGGGAACAAGGTCTTTATTGGGAACGTGGAGTGACCACACTGTACAGGCCAAAGAAACCAACACATAAACATAAAGATTTCGAAGCATTTGCAAAAAACAAGGGTTAACAAAACGGCGGATCAGTGTTTGGCCCAAGTGAAATCTTAAAGCTAGATTCAGCTATCAAATGACATGTACAATTGGTTTGAGGCGATAGGGTCAGTATAATTTAGAGAGTTTTGGTCCTCTTTTACTGGCCAATAATTTCGATGTACACGGGAAAACTTAAATTCAAACAGTAAGAGGTCAGGCAAGATTGACACTTTATAAACATGTAGGCAGGGACATAATGTGGCTTCATCCACTGGCGTATGAAAGTTTCATGGGGAATGGGGGGGGGGGATGCGACAGCCAGTGTATATTACATAATATACAAGACGCCTCAGCTATGGCCACAGCCAAACGACGTAACGATGAAAAAAGCACCAATAAAGTTCATATCCCCTCACTTGAATATGCCAAAACTATGTATGTGTTCCTTATCAACTGTTCTGTAACTTGATCATACTTGCGCTGATCTGCCCCCTGTTTGCCACATCTAAACACTTACATGAACTTCGACGTACCCTCTGTAATCTTGACATGTAGTCTCCGTAGCCGGGTTTTAGTTCCTGTTTTCCACATCACGAAACACATGCAAAACACAGAAGAACAAATTGGGGACATTCCACCCAAGAAAAGTACCGAACTTTTCACAAAAGGAGAGATTAAGAATGAAATTTCCAACACAGGAACCTACCCAGCAGAAATAGAAAAAGGTATACTAATCCCACTGCCTAATCCAGGACAAAAATCAGGCTATCCGGGAAAGACCAATCATACTTCTATCAGTACAAAGGGAAACCTTGGCAATCTGTATCATCGAAACAACTGTGGAAAAATTGAAAATCCCGCCCACACAAGCAGCATATCAACCAGGCAGAAGCACCACAGAACAAGTTTTCAGTTTTAAACTCTTAGCAGAAAAATATATAACATCAGAAGGCTACAAGATCTTACTCCTCCTACTTGACATGTCAAAGGCTTTCGATACAGTTATAAGAAAAGACCTTTTTGAAATAGTAAAAGACATACTGGAGGATAACGACTTACACATGTTCAAAATACTTATAGAAGATGTAGCCCTTCAAGTCTGAATAGGAAATACCATCGGAGAAAAAGTAAAGACGAACAGAGGGGTCCCCCAGGGAGATTGCCTTAGCTCACTACGCTTCATCATCAACTTGGCAGAAGTACCAGAAAAATTGGAACACATAACTAAAGCCCCACATATTAGAGACGCTGACTACTCCAAGAACAGCACCTATCCACTGTTAATAAGCCAACAGTATAAAGACGATGTCATATGTCAGTAAATAGTATAAAAATTGTAGAAGACATAAGAAATGAAGCACCAAAATCCTTAGGACAGAAAAACATCAAGTGAAGAATACCAAAGATAAGATAAGATAAGATAGCTTTATTCCAGACACTATAAAGTGGTCCATAGAGTAACAAAGCATTGCACACATGGTTGTATAAATATAAGTCCACCTTGCCCAGAATAAGGAATATAGGTTCACATCACTGTTCAGTAATTTATTTACAACTTCGTTTTCACATAGGTGTACTCGTTGTATAAAACTGAATATAACTTCCTTTGCAGTTCACCATATGAAGGAACCCGATTAAAAACAAACATACCACCAGCTGCGCAGTGCTCGGGAAGTACAATAAGCCACCTGAATGCATTATTGTAGCAAACAATAAACTCAATCATAGTTTGCTTGGCAAAGTTTGCCTAAAGCTGGGATGTTTACAAACTACATGTAGTGCAATAGTACTTAAACCAGTGTACTTTAACATCTCGGCTACAGGAGAAAAAAATCCTTTTTAACATGTTAGTTCTAGCACAGAGTGAATGGCACTGACGACCAATATCCAGATCATCACAAAGTGAAGGTACAATTATGTGTCCAAGATATTTGAATGACTGACAAACTTCAGTTTTACACCAGTTAACTTAGTAACAGGATCACAAGTAAATTGAAATGTTGGGCTCGTAAATAGCATGTATTCTGTCTTTGTGGTATTGTATAATATGTCATGCTGATCTGCAAAAATCTCACATGTTGACACAAATTTCCTCATGCCCTTCACAGTAGGGTTCATTAACAAGCACCATGTCATCACCGTAGCTAAAACTGTTGAAAAATATACCACCAATATTACAGCCGACTCCAGTACCTGCAAGATTACGGTTCAGTTCATCTACATAGACATTCAACAGCCGGGCGGAGATGATCCCACCCTGACACACTCCATTAAATTCCAATGGCGAGCTGTGGACCGTGACAAAAAAAAAACGAAAGAAGAAGAAGACGTCTTCCAGAGAAATATGCTGAGACAGATACTCAACATCAGATGGCGAGACAAAATGAAAAACGTCGATCTATACAAAACTACAAATACCAAAGAATAGAGGAAATTTGTACAAAACAAGCTAGTGCAAAGCATTCATCCATCTATATACAATAGAGGATTACTAAGTAAGGAGAGGGGACATACTCAAACTTCTGACAATCTGAGAGAAATTTCATCGAGCAGTGGCTGCCATCTTAATTCAAACTGAGGTAATCTATCATTAATTATACTTATATGGTCTATACGGATATTTTCCTGTCCAACGAAAACAAAAAATGGATGAGATTGACATTACCTGAATTGAATCTTTGAGAATATAAGTAATGTTTTCCATGTAGTATACAGTAATTCAGGGAAACTTTATCAGGATCATCGTAAAAACCAAGCAGACATCTTTTTCTTGAACCATGATAACTTCATGCATGTAGTTTTCCCCAAAAGAAGTAAATTCATACCAAAAATAATTTGTAGAGGGACAATCCCAAAAATTATGAATTATTGTTTCAGATGCTCCTCCACGAAAATCACATGTTTCATCTTCTGCAATCCCCATTTTATGAAGCCAATGCTTATTCACAATAATTTGATGTAAAATTTTAAATTGAAAGACTGTAGCTTGGTTTCAATTGTAGTGTTAAAAGCCAAAGAAAACACTTTTTTTCAGAATTGGCTTGTACCACATAATTCAGGAAAAGTTATCGCCCACTTTTTGGTACACGTTCAGTTTTAGAAACCTGCTCAACTAGCACCCAGTAAAAATCTACGCATTTCATATCCTCCAAGGGAACAAATTTACCATTAATTAAAATTTTTAAATCAGTATTTCTCATACGTGAATTTAGGTGACTCTTTAACAACTGTTTCCAGTTATAAGGTATTGCTGAACGTATTTGAAAATATTCTAAAAAGGTAGGTTCAAAATCAAATTTCACAATCATCTGTTCGAGGGTGAGAAATTCCCCTGCATCATTTACAATATCATGTATAAATTTAATACCTTTGTCATACCACTTTTTAAAAATATAGGTTTATTCTGCAATGTTATGTTCTCATTGAACCACAATATTTCTTTTCAGACCGAGACAGCACTATTTGGAAGACATAGAGACCTAAACTCATTCCACGCCTTTATGACTTGAGAATAAAATAATGATACACATATTTTGTTCCATTCGAAATCAAGAGCACACCGACTTTTAAAAAGATCATAAATTTTGATACAAGGAAAAAATTCTTGAACCACTTGTTTCCATTTAGCTTTTTCCTCATTCAAAAGACGTTTAACCCAAGTAATCAATAACGTTTTCACTTTTTTACCAAAATAGGGTGCTTTCAATCCACCATGAACTGGCTTTTGGCACATAATATCTCTTTTAACCTTAGGGATGCTATTTCCCCATATAAATTTATCAATTTCTGTTTGGACTTTATTTACCATGTCAGAGCGTAGCAGACCTGTCGATGCACCATATACTAATTTTGATATGCCCTGTGACTTAATAACTAAAATTTTTCCAATTATAGAGAGATCTCTCATTTTCCAAATATTCAAAACCTCCTTCATAAGTTCAAATTTGGAATCAAAATTTTGAGACAGCATGTCTTGCTCATTGCTAAGATACTTAATACCCAAAGTAGAGAAGTCAACAGAGACCCACTTTGCAGGTATATTACCAGGTTGTCTTCCAGCATTGCTACCTATCCCAATATATTCAGTTTTGTCCAGGTTTACTTTTAAACCACTGCATCTTTCAATATAATGTAAAAATTCTAAAACTGCTTTGCCTGATGCCTCATCCAGAACAAGGCATGTAGTATCATCCGCAAGTTGACTCAGGTTAACCTCTTCTGATCCTATGGTGATTCCTTTTATATTTCGATTAGACTGAATATGAATGGCTAATAACTCAACAGCCAAAATAAAGAGAAAGGGGGAAAGTGGAAAACCTAGACGAACCCCTCTGTATAAAGTAAAAAAAGATGAAGTGTATCCATTGTTGACTACACAACTACTTATGTCAATATACATGATTTTAACCCACTTTCGAAAAGAATCACCAAAATTGAAAACATCTTCAGCTTTGTCCAGAAAATTCCATTCTAAAGTATCAAAAGCTTTTTCAAAGTCAATAAACAAGATCAAACCAGGTGCATCACGCAAGCTAGTAAATTCAATGATATCTGATATTTGTCTTATATTTTCCCCAATATGTCTACCTTTAACATAACCGGTTTGGTCTGTATAAATTAATTTCGGCAAAAACATTTGTAATCTTAATGCCATAATTTTTGCAACTAATTTATAATCTAAATTCAGTAGGGACAAAGGTCGCCAGTTTTTCAAGTGTAAGTGTTTCTTATTTATTTATTTATTTATTTATTTATTTATTTATTTATTTATTTATTTATTTATTTATTCATTTGTTTATTTATTTATTTATTTATTCATTTATTTATTTATTTATTTATTTATTTATTTATTTATTTATTTATTTATTTTTTTTTTTTATTTATTTATTTATTTTTTTTTTTTTTGTATTAATGAAATGATAACTCTTCTTTGGTCAGTGGAAAGTATTCCTTGTTGATAAGATTAATTAAAACTATCTAAAACTAGGTTTTCTATGTCAAGCCAAAACATTTATAAGATTTGGGCCGAAAAACCTACACTTCCAGGGCTTTTGTTAATCTTGAACTGTTTAAAAGCACTTAAACATCCATGTCAGGTTATCATACCTTCACACTTGTCTTTCTCATCCTCAGATAGGTTGGGAATTTTGGCTTATCAAAAATTGGACTAAATTGAATGTTTCCTGATATCTGCTCATCTCGATTTGAGAAATAGAGTTTATCATAAAATTTCTTTTCTTCTTCAATAATGTCTTCTAGTGCACGATTTCTTTATTGTCGTTGGTAATTAATTTTGAAATACTTTTACTTTTGTCATTTTGGTTTCTAAAAAAAGGAAATATTTGGTACTTTTTTCTCCATGCTCGCACCATCTAGCATGTGACCAGATCATTATGCCCTCAACCTGTCTATTATTCAATTCATTTAATTGCTTTTGAATTTGGTCAACTTTGCGTAGTAAGTCATTATCAGAAAAAGATGCTAATTTGCATTGTAAATCTTCCAATTGTTTCTTCAACTCTTTTCTATCTGTTTAATACCATGTGCCTTTCTTTTGTAATAAGACACTGTAAACCCTCGAATTTCACATTTAATAATGTCCCATTTTAAACTTTTGTTTTCGAAATCGGTATATTTTGCACTTTGAGTCTGAAATATATCTTTAACTTCTCTTACATATGTTTCATCTTTTAATAAACTACTATAGAATTTCCAAAAGCCTGGGCCTCTTGTTTTGAAAGAAGAGCCCCTGAGCTGAAGACAGATTAAACTGTGATCAGTCTTTATTGGTGGTTTGATTTCACAAGAAGTAACATAAGGGGTTATGAAACTAGAGGTAAGCCAGAAATCAAGCCTGCACTGAATTAGTGGTGTTTTTGAATACCATGTATGCATAAAAATATCTGGATTCTGTAATCTCCAAATATCTACCAGCTCAAATCCTCAATTAAAGATAGTAATTCAGCGCGAAAAGTCGAGATTCCTTCATCTCTTCCCCCTTTTTTGTCAACTGCTGGAGACAAAACAATATTGAAATCTCCTCCAAAGATTAAATTACTTTCTAACATGTCAAGTAAGTGCAATCTTAGGTTGTGAAGAAAATCTTCTTGTTCTGCTACATGATCTTTAGTTGGGGGGCGTAGACATCGATTAAAGTGAACTTCCCCTCGTCGATTTTAATTTTGAGTATGATGAATCTGCCATCTGGGTCAGTAGTAGAATTTTAGATACTGTAACTTATGTTAGTAGGCAATAATATGGCTACTCCTTTACTGTCTCTTGTTCCATGTGAACAAATCATATCAGCATCCCATTCATTTTTCCACATTTGTTCATCCTCAGGGCTGCTGTGGGTTTCTTGAAGAAATATAATACCATAATAAAATTTTCTCAACCAATGAAACATAGACTTACGTTTCTTAGGATCACACAGCCCTCCAATATTTAATGAGTATAAATTTAGATTATAATTATCATTCATTATTGGTACCTAAAATATGATTTTACTTTGGTCCGTCAAGGTTGCCGCACGTGCGCCCAACTAGATACACAGAGATTTGATATCAAGTTATTGTCATTTAAATCACTGGCAAAGCCATTGCTAATCTTAAATTGACATATGTATTAACATTTAGAACCCAAGTGATGCTCAAGAAGTAACATTCAAATATGACAGAAATAACTATAGTTCACAACTTCTATCAAAATAAAAAAAGTAAAAATTAGGAACGCATTTTTATGTATAAAGGTACAAACAATTACCTGATAGGTTAAACCCTAGCCCCTAGGGTTTAACCTATCAGAAAACAAGCTAGCCTAAAATGTCTGAAAGGTGAATATTAAAACAGAATGATGCCAAAAGATAAAATTAAGTTGCAAAAGAGGTAAGGCTAAAATCTCTAGAATTATTGAAGCCAAACTTTCTTTCCATCTCTGGATATTTACAGCAAAATTTGTAGAAATATTACATCAAAAGTACATCTTTAAATTCTCTTTCGGAAGGAAATTAAATGCTCAAAAATCTAGACAGGAAATTACAGCTATTAATCTAACGCAGTCTTAACTAATCAGAAGAATAAATGCCTATTAAAAGATAAAACCGTCACCACCTGTGTAGTGAGGAGAAACAGTAAAATGCTGCCCGTTGAACAGCAATGTAGGCATATGTCCTCTTCTGTGTTCTGCCGTTGGCATCACAATTAATTAGACACACATTGCTGGGGGGGGGGCATTTTTTGTTTCACCTCACCACACAGGTGGATAGTCTCACCTGTGAACATGTATCTAGTTACGAGATGGTGATTCTATTTCTCCCAAGTTAAAACATAGAATTGGCAGATTTTTATGATAGTGTTTTGCAATTGTACTAACATGAAAAGATAAATAGGTCTTGTACACAGCGCCAAGGGCGGAGGAATTTAAGTCTAGTAAAAGCGATTAAAGCTAGGTGTCACAAGTTTGAAAATGGAGATCCGCCGTTATCGCCGAGAGAAAAAAGGAACAAACCAGAGGATTTTAACGAATAATATTAATAATGTGCCACTTTATTGACAAAAGGGGAAAACAGTGAACAGGAGCGAATGAATGTCATTGACGTTATGTGCTGTCGCACAAAGAAATCAGGAGACGTTGAGATGAAAGACAATGGACAGGTCGAGAACACGCGGTTTTTTGCCTGGGCCTGCCAGTGATTGAGTCACGTTGACGTTGATGGTAACTGGGCCATTAAAACATGCTCCTGCAAACATGCCAGACATCAGGTTATTCACACGGGACATCGACGTTAGAGTGTTGACCTCTGAAATCCTACTTTATGGTGGACGTAGCGGTCTTTGGTGTTCCGCCGTTTGGACGTGAGTTGACGAGCACTGAGAAGGCAAGATATCCAGGTTTTCGGCAGACATCAAAGCAGAACGCTGTTCCCGAGAAAGGTCACTATAGCTGGCTTGAAGGCATCCAGGTTTGTCAAGTTGCTACACATCAGAAGTTCTTGTTTACAAGAAGAGGCATAGTTGTTGACACTGGCAATATTACGATGAGCGCTCAACTACATAGACCTTATGGTGGTTTTCTACACCAATGTGCAAGTTGTAGGCCTAATAAATTAACAGCACTATAAAGTCCCGGTGTCATTTGCCATATACCGATAGATGACCAGGGCCATGTGCCATAACGTAAGGCAAAGCAACAATGCAAGGATCGCATGCAGCTCAAAACAATATATATATATATTCTGTAAGAGAGGAAATTTACGTTTGCTGATGGGTTGAAAAATACGAGAGAATTCCCTGTATTCCCTCTTCGGTATCCTTCCTGATCACCAAACAAGTATACAAGTTCTGTATCCCTATTTTGCGATCAGGCTCATGAATATTAATGAGCACCATCAGGGGTATACATAATTTAGCCTCGTTTTGCACTTGATCACCAAACAGGTAGGCCCTATACAAATTCTGTATACCTGTTTTGCGATCAGGCTCATGAATCAGATGACTGATATCCGTAAAAAGTAGGTATACTTCAGTAGAAAAGAAAAGACCTTATTGCCAAATCTAGTATTCTACATGTTGTTAAATGGTTGATGTTATTTAACAAATTTTTTTGTTTTTCACATTTCGAATGCTATTACAGGATAAAATCGTCACTACCTGTCTGTTCAGGGGATACAAGTAAAAATATCCACGTGAACAGACAGGTAGTATCTGATAATACATGTGTCTATATATATATACGTAGCTTTTCAAATGTCCGCCAGTGACCCAAATTATTATTTTTCCCCCGAAAATGAAGTCAGTCTCCATTGCCGAAATTACCTTACATTTTTGTGGTCTTCTTTGTATGTTATAGGCCTACTTGATGATGGCTAACAAAACAAACGGCCATCTATCTCAAAGGAGGCTTGTCTGACATATGTAGCATGCGCCTGACATGTATTGATTCCGTGACACATGCAAACAGGAACACCTTTTGCAGAAAAACTGAGCGGAGAGAATTGTTAGCTAAATTTTTACCGCGCACATAAGTTGAACACCAATGCTTTATTTCTTTTATGAAGTCTACATATGCTTATTTTTTTGGAAGCAAAGATAAAGTAGCTACAGAAGCCTTTGTTAGGCAAGTCTGTTTTGTTAAATTTAGCATTCATCGATACAATCTGAAGGTTTTCCCATGATAACTGATGATGCACGTCAAAAGGAGGAGACTAAACGGAGCGGAGCACAAATTATGCAGCATCAATGAAAACGGGATCCAACACCAGCAGGTACTTCAATTGAAAGCATTCTCATTGAGCGACTAATTAGTGTTAAAAGTGAGGCATTTGGAGATGAGACAAACATGATTATCTTTGGAAAGTACATTTGTGTAATATGTAAACCGCTTTGCAATAATATATAGGACAATTCAAGTCCATCGCATAATGTTATTTTTGAGACTGATCGAGTTAAAACTGTTTAATTTTCTTCCGATACTTAAGTCAATCGTGCGTATTGCTAACGGAGTGTAAATATAAAGCTGAACCCTATCGTTTAATTAGATTCTTCATGTGCAACACAAACATTGACTTATGAAAAATGTATACATTAGCAGTAAATTCCACACATACCTCTTTTTTTTACAAATGCATCTCGATTTGACTTGACTGCCAAGCCTGTAACAGAAGTGTTTTCATGGGAGTCTCATCAGGGTGTGGCGGTCCATCAGTTATAGATTACCTTGAATTTATACATGCAGTAATCAAGGAGGTTTCTTTAGTAATCACGTGTTTGTGAGAAAGTTCAATTGTATAGATTATCCTTGATAAAACCAAGCTCTTTAATAAACTGTCATACCTAACAACAATATTATTTCAATTTTGCAGATTATGAAACTTTTAATCTCGCTTGCAGATCTAGATAAACAGATACGTTTCGTTCGCTGTTCTACTGATCACAGTTTCAGATCAGGTGTTACCAAATGCAGTACATACACTGTAAATTCACTTAATTCCATTGTATTTTAATGTTGCCTTTTTCTCCCTTTCTCTCTTTTGATGGAACAAAACTGTGAAAATAATAACACATTTAAATGATACTGTATTTGAGTTTAATAGGAATTATATCCAAAACAGTAAAATTAAAACGTCAATTAAATGCCTGAAATGCAAAAGCGTGAAAATAAGTACATCTACAGTGTGCGACAGCAAGAAAGTTGGAGGTTTTATGATTTCCAAAATGAAAAGCAGGATGCTACCATTATGTAGATGATGGTGCAACCTTGTCCCTGCATGAAAATCAGTTGATCTTTCAAACGCATGAGTTCAGATTAGTATAATGGATGGCGCATGAATCAGCAAGATCCAATACAACTCGGTCCTTCCTTTATTCTCTAGATCAATATTTGGGTATCATACTCAGGAACATACAAATTATGTCCTCAGATTAGCAGGAACAGTAATTTGAGACAAATGGCAAAGTTGACTTGCTCCGGGACATGCACAGATGGCTTCTTGGGGCCACATCAGCAAAACAAGCTAAATATGCTCCTCTCTGTCAAAATTACGTTGCTGTTTCTATTAATGCCTTTGGTATTTTTTGCCTGGAAACAGTCTTTCTTGTGTTTGGATTTCGAAAAAGAAACTTTCAATAAAAAGCTGTCTTGTTTTGAATAAAAAAAGAAAAAAAAAGAAAGAAAGAAAGAAAGAAAGAAAGAAAGAAAGAAAGAAAACAAGCTATACGTCTTAAGGAAAAGTAAATAAATCCGTTGCATCTAATGTAAACGACCAATCTCATTGTTTTTAAGCAATACACGTATGAATGTGCGATACCATCGTTGTTTACACATGTGAAGTCATGATTATATGACGCCACAGGCAACTTAACTTGGCATACATACATACATTCATACATACATACATACATACATACATACATGCATACATACATTTAATTATGTGTGTAATGCATGAACACACACACGCATATGTATTATTACTATGCGTGCATGTGTCTGAATGGGAGATCTCTTAGTTACCATAACATATGGGTGCTTGTGCATGAATTTTCTTTAAAATATGATTTAAGTAACACATTTGCCAAATTTCGCGAAGAAACAAAATTGAGCCAAAACGGTACAGAATTTTTCTGTAAACCGAATTATTTTTAAGGGTCAATTTTTACATATACAGAAGAAAAAAAAACACAATTCAAAACTACCAACATCTTGACTTAGCACCATGTTACTTGATTTGACACACAGTGTGACGCATTTGTTAAAATGGCAGACTAATTGATTGGTTGACGAAACATTTTGCTATGTGTATGCGGCTGATTACATGATGAGACGGACGAAACGTAAACACGACTTGAGGCATATAGATAAATCAAATCAGAGTTGCGTGTCGAAGGATGTGGAAAAAACACAGTAAACAATAGGGCTCACTACAGAACCATCCGAGCAAGGTGCGTATCGAACAAATATATCATTCTCCAGAAAATTCAGAACAAATTCTTTGTTTATCACATCAAAAGAAAAAAACTTATCCCACACAAAGAAGAATGAATAAGATATTGAGGAAAGAGGAGTATTTGAATAGCACATTTATAAAGTAATGTAACGAAATTCCTGTCTTCATGTTGAACTTAAAGTTACACGTAAACGACATTTTGATATGATTGTAAAGCTTATGAAGATGACAATATTTACCCAAGTGAAGTGCTACGGTTTCAGTTTCTGGACAGCAGTGGCATTGTTGCCGATATATAGAAATATATGAACAGTCGTTGTAGAATATTGTATGTAAATATAATATCAATACACTATCGGTGAAGGATAGTCATAAGTGTTTATATCTATTTCGAGTTTACCTTTATCTCTTAAAAGATAAGGGAATGCTTGTATTCTACACTGATTAAAAAAATACACACTGTTATTGTAGATTTCTTGTTATGTATCTTGTATTTCTGAAGGATTGTCGATACCTTGTTACACAATCACACGGTTAATCCAGGATATCAAAATGTATCCATGGATTATGGAATATTTTACTGTGATATATATATAAAACATTAATTACAACTGATACTGAACTTTAAATGACACAGTGCCCGAATGGTAATCTGTTTGCCACAAATGATACAGTCGAACAAATAAAATTTTTGTGTAAATTCCACAACTATTAATGAAAGGACCGAAAAGCACCAAATCACAGTTTTAGCCGGTATCACGATGCTGATACGTCAGTATTGAGACGTAAACGTGACAGTATATGATTAGTTAAAGAAATGGCTTGAAAGATCTAATATTGACCATTTTACATTGTCTTTGAATGCAGCCCAAAATACAAAATTCAGGGGCTTAACATATTGGCTGTCGATAAACATTTCTTGTTTATTAATCCATCAAATCGCACATTAAAGCGCGACCAATGGAGCATGTCACCAGCTAGTGGAGCCACAGGGAACGCCCCCTCACACCCACCCGTTGGTGTGGAGACACCTGGGTGATAAACGTGCTTCAACCACATTCTCGGCCCTTGGCTTGTTATGTATGGGTACGAACCCAGACATTTTGTTTTTCCGATAATCCTTTCTTTCCTTCATTCCTTCCTTCTTTCTTTCTTTCTGTCTTTCTTGCTTCCTTTCTTCTTTAGGACCAAATTTGTCCGGAGTTTTTCTCGGACACTATTATTCCGAAAACCACCAAACTTGCCATGGTGACTGACCTACCAGTGAAATTATGCATATCGTTTTTAAATAGTCATAATGTTAAAACTTACGCAAGTTAGGGGCAATTAAAATTTTAAAAGCTGCATATCATCCAAAGTATCGCAGATAGACACAAAATTTTAATTTGCACTTATAGGTTTGTGACATCTGCCAATATAATGGACAGTAAATGAAAGTTGTAGAATTTTAAATAATGCTAATTAGGGGCTTTGAAAAATTTAAAATTTAAATATCTCCAAAACTATTATAGATAGGGATGCAATTCCTACTGCAATTTATAGACTTGTGGCAAAGCCGCATTAACAAAACCACGAACCAAAGTTGTAGGATTGTAATTTAATCAAGTCGGGTGAATACACAAAATTTAAATCTTGAACAGCTTCAAAACTATTATTGATAGAGGTGCCATTGCAACTTCAACTTATAGGTTTGTGGCAAAGCTGCTTCCAATGAACATGAATCAAAGTGGTAGGATTTTAATTTATGCAAATAAGGTCAATATCAAAATATATATCTTGAATAGCTTCAAAACTATTACAGACAGAAGTACCAATCCAACTTTAATTTTAAGGTCTGTGACATAGGTGCATCCAATGACCCATGAACCAAAGTTGTAGGTTTTTAATTGCTGCAAATTAGGCACATACAAAATTAAAATCTTAAATAGCTTCCAAACTATTATAGATAGTGATGTCATTCAAACTTCACTTTAATAGTTTGTGACATGGCCACATCCCATGAACCAAGAACCAATGTTGTAGCACTTTAATTTATGCAAATCAGGCTAATACACAAAAGTTAGATTATGTTGAACAATGGCAAAGTGTAACATTTCAAACTGTTCACATTTTGAAGGCACCCATATAGATTTGCTGTGAAGCAAATCTTCTTTGCTTGTCATTGTTTCATTTCTCTGTCACTTGTCTGTATATTGTAAATAAAACTTGGACATTTGAAGGTCAAACTGTTATACAAAGCATATTAAACATGCATGATTCAGAGTGTAGGTCAACAAAAAATCTTCGTTTTGTTTTTCGTCCGTTTAAACTTGTACAAGACTGGACATATTCAATATTGAACATTTTACGGTGAAATGACCCGGGAGAGATAGGATATTCGACTGCCCAGACATCCAGAGATTAAGTAACAAAGTTGTTCTAGAATATGAGAGTTTTTTGTAGGTAATGTTTTAATGTAAAGAAAAAATCTATGCCCTAGACACACTATCTACCTATTCACAAAATAAATCTGTTCCTGCTTTGCAGTATTGACAGGAATAAGTCACTTTTGATTTAAGAAGTACTCGTTATTATATTTATCGTAGATGTCTTCATTTTACTACAAATATAGTACAATCGGTGCCTCATTTCCCACCATTGTCAAATATAAAGGTCTTTCTGTATTTTGCATCTTTGAGCCCACAGGTGCAAGTATTTCTCAACAGTGCGAAAACTGGCTTGTATCTGTTTTTGGTTAATTGTAAAGTCAAGAGTCTCGTTTGTCATTCAATATTGGCAAATTCATTCTATTTTTAAATGAAATTTGGTATTTTGCAGTTGATGAATAAATGCATGTCACTCCAAATAGAAAATCTTATCATTTTTGGCGTATGTCGTGTCATGGTCTGATTGTTTAATCTCAAAAAAAAATTACGTTCTCTGTTATCACTGTTGGTAAACTTAATTTCACTGTCATGTAATATAACTGTTGATATTTGTGATTTGCCCAAATAATAGGCTTCCCAATTTTAATGCCGTTAAAATCAACACCGAAAATTTCAGACTTTGTTTCAACTTTGCGTAAACTTTCTTGTGAAAAATTCAGCAGATTCAGCCATTTAATATACATTATTGCAACTTCTCCAAGATAAACCATTCAGTTACAGCCAGGTTTTCAACAGGTCCTATACATGCTGACATGAGGTAAATGTACAGGGAAGAGGCAAAGATCTATTGAAACTGACCAACATAACACATTTTGAACAACTTAGATTTAAACTTACACAACGGGAACCAACGGGGAAAACAGTGTTATGGCAAGCTCATAACTTGATATGAAATAACTTAGTAGTTTATCTAACATGAGCAAGTGGGGAGAGTCTCGTTGTACTGACCTCCTAAAAAGATTGAGAATTTTGTTGTTTTGTTCTTGTTGTAGAAAGATTTGATCCAGATACTAATTTTATATTTTAGCCCTTTCCCCATGAATTAAGACTGAGTCAACAGCTGTCCATAGCTTCGGGTGGGCGCTTAGTACCCAACCCAGCTGTTGACCTGGAGCATGTTACCTTGATAGGTCTTACCTGAAATATTCATCTGAATTTATTTTCATTACTGTTGATATTCAAATGAATCACTGAAGCAGACATTTTCTCAGCAGCTGGTTTTGGCCGGTTTAAGGGGAAAGGGTTACATTATCAAAGTTAATGGCCATAACTTTGTAATAGCCTGACAGTTAGATAGGCAAACATAAAAGTGGATAATGTGTAATGTTTTACATTTATATGCTATCATATTATTTAGAAATTTGTCAACTGTTAGCCTGGAAAGCAGTTCTGCAAACAAGCTGCTTTGTACTATCATACTTTCAATGCAAATGCTTCGATCATCTCGAAAAAAGTGTATGTCAAAATTTGTAATGGTTACATTTGTAAAAGTCTAGCATAGTTTCTCATTGATTTCAGTGCGCGGGCGTATTCGCATGTCTGAATGACCCAGTGAATGCTGAGAGCAGTTGATGCAAAAATGATATTGTATTGGAAGATAAATTGGAATAAACGAAGATAAAGTGTCTTTCCTGGTGCCTCGTGATCATCATCATCATCATCATCATCATCATCATCATCATCATCATCATCATCATCATCATCATTATTATTATTTTTAATCGTTTAACGTTGCTACTCTTAAATTGTCATATGCCTGAATGATTTTTACAAATTGATTAGTGTCAAAGAAAAAGTTGAGAGTTTTCGACTAGGCTATAAGAATATCATGCCACTGCCAACAGCTATCCTTGGGGGCCAGTTGGGCGCTTAGTGCCCAATTTATCCCAAGGAAACTTGAAGCTGTTGAGTCCGTGTTATCTCAAGGAGGACCGAATACCAATATTTCGAATACATCACTGTTGGCAGGTTCGTCCAAGCGAAACGAAACGACTAATAAAGGAAACTGTACAACAAGAATGCTGTTCACGCATGTTTTACATCCGTCCAAAAGTAACCACAACCAGAATGAATTTATCGAGGGTGGGCGCTGGTGGAAAATTAATAAGTTGATGATAAGGTAACTATAGCTGCACAGGTGTGGATTATTTGTACAGCTATATGAGACTTTGCAGTCACTTGACAAATGGTCGTGAAAACACTCCTGGGTCATATATGTGGGCCAGCAAACGTCCATGCTGATGCCATCATGATTATGTAATATCGTGTGATAAGACAGGTACCTATTGACATGCAGGTAGGTCCATTCTCTGAGAGATAAGTACCTTAGTGATGAAGGAAGGTATAGTCTACATCCGGAGTTTTAAGGCAAGTTCTCTACTTTACCGGATTAAAATATAATATTGAACGCGCGGCTTGGAGAAAATCTGCATGATGGATTAACGATGTATTTTTCCGCCAACTTGAGTTTGTGACTTCCAAGAAAACACAAGGTGAGCTGAATTAGTGACCAAAATCTGCTTTCCGAGACAATGCACAATTACCAGTCATGCACCACAAGTATTTTGTTCTTTTCACTTTTTTGTGTGTTATCTGGACAAAGATATATGTAGCTGCGGTTGATAGTGGGTGATTGGAAATATGCACGAACTTCCAGATTCATCAATATTTAAACTTGTTCCTGAATATTGCGTCAATATCTGAAGAGGTAAAATGTCCGCAGTTAAGGCATAATAAATACGGAAAAACTTTCCACACCGTAGACCGAGTCATGTGTAATGTTAACACAGCGGGTAATGTTACAAGACTTGATAGAACAGCTTTACTTGGGGCTTGTCAAAACTGATTGACGCATCCTAGGCTGTTATTCCAAACATCAATATGGAAGTCCAACATAACAAATAGAAAAATACAATATAAGTGTTGAAAAAAAATGAAAAAACAAAACAAAAAACAACAGAAGACTTCATCAGAAAGTAACAACACTTTGTTGATCGGTTGGCCGGTTAAATGGCATTAAAAGAGCTGCAAAGGCATTGATCCAACTCGCAAGAATTACTTGTCAAATTTTAGGCAACAAAAACTGTCCAAATTACTATTCAAGTTATAAATCAGGTCTTATTTCTTTTTTTAAAAGTATCAGTCTGTATCTATCGTTTTACCAAGTGCTCGATCATTTTGTGGCAAAAATGAACAGGATTTCATCATTTTATGCTACACGTATATATATATATATATATATATATATATATATATATATATATATATATATATATATATATATATATATATATATATATATATATGTCACATCAAAGTATTCGGTTGAAAAACTATTGCATGAAAATTATAGGTTTTCTATATTTACATTTTCGAGCTCACACAAAAACTCAAAAATGGACGGCGTAGTCTAAATTGTTGCCTGCGTAGACAGACCCTCCTCACCGCGGTCCGACTGAAGGCGAAAAATAAAATAAAATAAAATAAAATAAAATAAAATAAAATAACCCGACTCGAACCCACCGTCAATAGTAAATCCACAATATGAAAAGCGCGGCGGTATTGGTCTCTCTACGAAGGCAATCTAAATTGAAACTCATTGGGCAAATATACACATTGCTTGCAAGTTGGAGCTACGTACAGCAGGGAACTAAATTGCCATCATGTTGTTCCATAATGAATCACAATCTTGCGTAACAACTGTATGTCGTGGTCAGAAAGTTGTTTGTTTTGACGTTAAACCATGTTACGGTGATAATTTATCAAAGCTTACTGCTTGCGCTGACTATACGAGTAGGGGATTATTTGTGGCTCTTATTTATTTGTGGGTCTTGAGTATATTGTACATGCACACCTATGTACTTACACAGGTACCAACACATCACTAGTACGCACTGTTGTGCGATAATTTGTGATACTACAGGGATATGTTGCACTTGCTCCATTTGTTATAACAGAATCTGTCAAAATTTGTTATTCTGTGGTAATTTTCAATAAGTTACAGTAAAATTTAGTATTATTATACATTCTTCAATTTGGGAGCAGTATCCAGCAGAGAAATATGATGCTTCAGATGTGTCCATTTGTAATAACGAGGAATTGAAAAATGTAATATGTTTTAGTGAAACACCAATGAAAAAATGGCTATAACTTATGTGCGTCCCTCTACATGTATACTTTCAAAAGGAGGAAAAATTGGGCAAGACACAGGCATCAATTGACAAATTTACTTTCGACAAAGATATGACACTTGGAGGACTCCTATAGTCGCGCGGTCAACGCAGTTAGATGTAAAAGCACAAGGAAGGCCCCCCCCCCCCTTTGCTTAGTTCGTTGGCAATATACTCTGAAATGACATGATCTCTATGTTGTTGTTTCCAGTCTGTCTGGAGCTTTAATAATTAAGTCAGGGACTGTGTCACGTACCGTATTGAACCTTGTGATTTTAGTCCAAACTGTTTTTGTTTCACCTGATGGTCCAAAGGAAAGTATGCCTACCTAATCTTAAAGCATTCAATGCAAGTATGACTACTTAATCTTATAATATTCAATGTGCTTGAGGACATCGTCATTTAACAGTAGTGGTCCGACTAACTCTAGATTTTACTTCGGACCCATGTTGTGTTTTTAAAGACAATTTATGCCTACCCATCCGTACTTTGGGTGTTTCACTAAAAAAAAAAAAGAGAGCAGATGCTGGTTTATGAAATAAACACAATGGCATAACAATATGATATGATTTTGCTTGTTGATTTAGAAAGGATGCAACATTTGAATATATTTAAACTTAGTTTCTCTACGTCCATCATACGTCTACTAAAAATCCTTGTGACTATACTTTAATACTGAAAAATTAAGCATAGATTTTGTAAGAGTGTCCATAATAACACGGTATATACTAAAAGACTCCCACTATCTCCGAAACGTGTTGATTATCGGTCTTACAAACAAGATGTAAGTGAGATTCATTTAATAGCATGAATCATTCAAGGTGTGTCATATGTACTTCTAGACAACGCAAAGATAGTACTAATGAATTCAAATATAAAGAAGAATAAGATTAGGTCATAGGTCCATTGGTCGATTGAAGATGCCAGTAAAAGGCATATTACAAGAAAAATGATTTTAGAAGATGACCTGTGTGGGGCTTGAGTATTGCAAACCATTTTTTCTACATACATACATACGTATATATGTACACACACACACACGTATGTGTGTGTGTGTGTGTGTGTGTGTGTGTGTGTGTGTTAGCTGGAGGTCAAAATTATGAAAACAACTGATAGAGTGGAAACAATCACTCATGTCATGTTATTACCGTTTATGAAAGAACTCAGCCGATATGGACTCTAAGGCTCTTCACTGTACTTCTCGTTTCGAGCCACCCTCATCCCCCCCCCATAATGCAATTTCTTTGTTAGCGGTGCGTCCATGTCTTATCCATTCTTTCCTTCATAGGCTAAATTTTAATGTAAAAACATGTTTTGATTGGTGAACGTGTACCAGTTAAAAACGACTATATTATTATCGAATTTCACAGAGATCGGTAAAACGAAAATTCAAAGATCGTGTGGTACTTTATATGCAGATTTTGCATTAAAGTCTATCACAAAATAGATGAGTGTAACTTTGCAGAAGTTAACTATCCTTTCCCAGACAGTAATATTTCGGAAGCTATTGGATATAATACATTTTTGTCACAAATTTTAAGATTTGGTCGTATTTGTTCTAAATTTTAGGACTTTGCATCTAGAACCAAGTTTATATACAATACACTGGAGCCAAGAGGAATCAAAGATGTACTTTTGATTAAATATTTCTACAAATTTTCCTGTAAGCATCCAGAGATGGTTAGAAAGTTTGGCTTCAATAATTTTAGAAATTTGTAGACTTGCCTGTTTTGCTATTGAATTTCATCTTTTGGCATCATTTTGTTTTAATATTCACCTTTCACACATTTTAGGCTGGCTTGTGTTCTGTTAGGTTAAACCCCCAGGGGCTAACGGTAGCAATCAGCAGCCTACGACAGTTATAAGCTTGCCTAATTGTATTTCATATCTGGTTAAGAAAAATGTATTTTGTTTGCATTTTCTTGACTTAATAGCTGATGACTTTCATTCTGACTCGCCCTGCAAATTTTGCAGTTAATATCCAAAGATTATTAGAAAAGTTTGGCTATGATAATTTTACAGATTACAGACGTGCCTGTTTTGCTACTTAATTTTCTCTTTTGGCATCATTATTCTAATAATCACTTTCAGACATTTTAGGCTTACATGTTTTCTGTCAGGTGACACCCCTTAGGGGCTACTGGTAGCAAACAGCGGCCGACGACAGTTACAAGTTAGCCTAATTGTACTTAAGAAAAATTATGTTAAATTAAACAAACAAACAAACAAGTCAAATAAATTACATAAACAAATAAGGACTAAATAAATGAATATATAACTAGACAAGGTGATTGAACAGGTTTCAGCTCAGCATCAGGCATCAACGCGAATAGATAACAACCCCTAATTGCTCAACAATTTCGATCAGAAGCTGAGCTTATTCCGCATTTGAATATCTTGCGGGAAATTGTCCTATTCTGACCGTGAACCGGGTATAAACTTGATGCTCGAAGTACTGATTCAGTGGAAATCAACACTGGTTATTGTACATGATTAGGTCTGCCGGTTGACCTATTATGTAGAATTAAAACTACAAGGGAAAATAATTTTACAGGAATATTTTATTGGCGATGAATTGCAATTATAGACCTTATTATAAGTCAAGTTCTCTATTTACAATCTTATCCAAAGTTACGAGTTCTATCTAAAATTCTTTTTTTTTTTTAACGTATAGGCTAGCAGTTGCTTGTCTTGAAAAAATCCTAAGACCCATTTGATTTATTTGGTGTTCTGTTCTTCCAATGTCTTTGTATCATTTTGCTATAGATTTTTTTTTCGTGTTTGCAGATCCTCTGGCAGTAGTGATGCTTCGTAGACGAATCATACAAGCTGAATAAAAGCTAAATTCAAATCGACAATGTCTGGGTTTATGTGTATAGAAAATGGCTTTGGTAAAGTGTTTGCGGCATACGGGAGGATCATCAGCCGTTATCCTTTACCCTTTATTATTGGTTCAGTGCTTGTAACAGGTCTCCTTGCAATTGGACTCATACGGCTGGGCGTTGAAAGTGATGTAGAAACCTTGTATACACCGCAGAACAGTCAGGCTTTCAAAGACCGTGCAAAATTTATGAGCCTATACGGAACAAGGTCTAGTTCTGACTTTTATGGACACCAGATTCCAAACCTTGGCAGTTTCGGGGAGGTAATATTTCTAACAAAATCTTCAGATGATAACATATTATCGGACGAAGCATTAAGAGAAATTACAGATACATTTTCCGTCTTGAAAAACTTTGTCCTGGAGCACGATGGTAAGAAATACGTGTTTGAAGACGTGTGTGCGCGGCGCTTCAATATATGTGTAGTTGCAGGGTCCGTAGCGCTGACCGACCACCTAAAACAAATGTATAAAATTGGGAATCTCTCATACCCCAATTTCATCGACCAAGATGGAAAAGAAATTGACTTAACCTATACTCTATCAGGAGTTAAATTCAATAATAATGGTACGGTAGCGAGCGCCCAAGCCATGAGACTGCAATTTCCACTTAAACAGGACACTGACGAGCAAAGGCGTACAGGATTTGCCTGGGAAAGAAAGTTTGTGGATACCTTGAAAGAACTTCAGATGAACTCCACCGATTTCACATTCCAAGTATCTCAATCACTGAATAACGAAATTAACGACAACACCGGAGGGGACGTAGTTTATTTCGCCATTACTTTTGTCATTACGATTACATATGCCAATTTTGTATCCAGTGGAGGGGACTGTGTCTCTTCAAGATCTCATCTTGCCACAGCGGGAGTCTTAGCGGCAACCCTTGCAATTGCTGCATCTTTTGGTATCTCTAGTGCCTGTGGCGTTAAATTTGTCAACATTGTTGGCGTAATGCCTTTTCTTGTTATTGGTAAGTTTGCTTTAGTTATATTGTTCCGTCTTTGTCATCTTTGATCCACTATGCCGAGATGAGGGCCGATGGCGGCGAAAGATGATAATTCATTGCGCGTCGCCTTAGATTTAAATTGACCAGCTCATCGGATGCCACGTGTGTGCAGCAATATGCCTGCCATGTAATAATGGTGTGCAAACATACAGACAGGTTGAAGTGTTCTTGTAGCCGAAAGTCTCTGTGTTCGTGTTGCATGTAATATATCAACAGTTTGCCAAGCCGCCTGGGAAGCACAGACTTTTATCAGTTATGTTTTCGGTGTCAGAAAATATACATCCCCCGGGACATCCCCATTGTCATTTTAGTTTTTATGTCACAGTCGGCTCGAAAATTCTAGCTAGCGAATTGGCTCAGCAGACAGTTTGGCTGAAATGTGCTCATCGCTGATCAGAACATCATGCAACAAAGTAACATCCCATGTATTCCCGCTAATCAGTGACTGCACAGAAATTGATGCTATATTGTAAAACTTTTTATTCTATGTTTGAGACTGAATTATCATTTTCTAGAGTGAAATTCAAAAATAGTAACTCACTGTAGATTACATGACCTAAACATGGTTACAAGTAAATTGTGACGCGCCTGCATCAGTGACGTGATGCACTGACATTCAGTCAAAATCAAATGTGCGCGAGCGATGTTTGATCATACGTCACGCGTGACGTGGAATAACTGTGACGAACGTGAACAAACACGGCACACCAGGTCGGTGTTAAACGTAAGCATATAGCATATCTTTTTGCGATGAGTACCCAACTAAACATAGAATAAGCAAAATCGTTCATGACTGGAGAGTGATTACTATTTTTCTCTTACTTGGGATCGTTGTTGGTGATCTATCCCCAGTGAGAGAAAAACAGTAACTCCCTCTCAGCCATGTAAGATTCTCTATGAACTCATTGTTAGTTCAAGCTGATGCTATATTGTATAACTTTGAAATGATTGTTAGTTCAAAGAAACGAAAGCCCAGCTTCGCATATTTTTACTAGCCTACCTGGGTTCTTTCAGTTGGAAACGTCCGTCAAATCATAGAAAAAAGGGCAGGATTTAGAAGTAAAGAAGGCGCAGCAGACAGCCAGATGTGCCATTTGCTTATTTAGCTGCTCTTGCACAGGAGTGCAGCTGTTAGAGTACAGCTGTTAATTCACATGACCCGGTTAAATGTTTGGGGGGACCTGATCACACAAACCTGACCTGTATATTCTTACGTATTACTTGCAGGCATCGGGATCGACGATATGTTCATCTTGATGGCTAGCTTTAGAAAGACTCATCCACTACTCCCTGCTGCAGAGCGTATTGCTGAGACGTTCCGAATGTCTGGTTTACCCATCACTGTTACAACACTAACTAGTATCTTGGCCTTTTGTATCAGTGCCACCAGTGACTTCATCAGTATTCGTAATTTTTGTGTTTACACAGGTACAGTTTGTTTTTAATACTCACTTGTGGTCATAAATCGCAGATGACAGAACTATTTATTTGGGTTATGCATATAATGTATATTTTTCACTTGGTGTCAAGTTTCAGAATTTTATCTAAAACCGAGATATTTAATTTCATGTTTGTGCAAGAGTGATTTCAATAGACATTCAATTCAATTCAATTCGATTCAATTAAATTCAATAATTTTACGTCCCTGTCCATATTCATATGATGTACTTATTAAAATATATTACTTGTGTATCACATTGTATTGAATATCGAAAATAACCACTGCAATCACAAGAGTTAGCGTTATAGGACTTTCAGTTTCAATTATAAATGTCTCTGTTAATTATGAATATCCGATTTCTATGATTATTCGCCATGATGGCCTGACGCACCACATTTTCATTGTTTCACAATTATAACCTTGTGCATATAATTACAATGTAGCTGTCTTGAAAATTGCGTTGTGGCGTAATTTGGAGCAGACAAAGAGAACATTTAAATCATTTTACTATTGAGATATTGTAAGCTTTGGATGATATCTGTATTAAACTAATAAGGCAAAAATATGGAAAGGCATTAAGTCCCCATGTGGGTTGGATATAAATAATTCACATTGTCTCACGGACATGTTTTAAACTCCCGTCAAGTAAATTGTTGATTAGTGTTTTTGTTTACTTTGAGAACATTTTCAAGTCCAAAAATAATCTCAGCATGCAATGGTTTTGTTCACATTGTGATATGACCCTTTTGTATATCACAAAGGAAGTCATGCTGCAGAGCTGATTGATACTCATCTTATCATCAATAGTCGAAATATGGTATTGGGTTTGATAGATTGCCACATAACGTACTGTAGTTCTACAAATTTTTGCACATGACTCAGTTTTAAGCTATTCGTGTTGGTGCTTGATGCAAGAAAAATGTATATTGTATCATATCTAATAAGAGCATTAAATTGTGCGAAGTCAGAATGCTAGTTTATTCTAATTGAAGAAAATCCTGGGTTTCTAATTCAGGAAAATGGAGTTGGCGAGAAATCCCCTACCCCACCCCAGCCCCAAAATTTCTAGAAGTGCAACAGCAGACACTGGATTAGGTCCTTAGGTCGTTCCCTTTATTTAGAGGAGGGAAGCCCGGGGTATTGGGGTCAGGTTCATCATGGTTTTGGTTTTTGTGCTCCCATCCCATTTGTTTGATCTTTCAAACCAACTATCAAAAGAGCTGAACTTCTACACTTTTAACTTCCAAATATCGGCATTAATTACGTAACGTTACCTTTAGACCACCATTTGCCTAGATCTCTGTGTCTGTGCTGAACATGCATGGAATTGAGTTGAGTTCACTCCTTTCATTCCTGAAAACCTGACAGTCCCATGGCACCATCTCTCAATTCCTTTGGAACTGGTGGTGACTCCCGGTGTACATGCTACCTGTCTCATCCTTTCCTCTGGCTAGCAGATGCGTTTGTCTGTGACCACCGAGATCTAGGCACATGAGTCTCCTTTGCCTCCCCTGTCTAGCTCCTTGTGGGCTAAACAGGTCCAGGCTGCGTCTATGGCTGGGAAAATTTCTACAGATTTTTTGCTACACCAACACCAGGTGTGGCGACAGATCCACTGCCGTCACAGGTGGCTGCTCCATCCCCTGTGGACAATTCATTATTGGATGAGGCCTTGAGCATCACTGCCCCCCCCCCCCCCCAGCGAGTCTGGAGTCTTCGGACCTGGAAAACGAGGAGGAGGATGAGCTTTTGCTTTTGGATTCATCCGGTAGCAGATCTTGACCTTGGTTGAGGGCAGACCATTCACACCCCACGCACTCTAAGAGGCACAGAGAGCCATGGACCCCAGGTTCTGTAGAGGCTTTGACTCATGCTCCTGTGGACACTGTACCTGCTCCCATGCAGGGCTTTGACGATTTCAAAGCTCTTATTCAGAGCCTGGTTGGTGACGAAGCTGTGGTCCCGCCAACCGAGGAGAGGTTGGGTGATGTTGCGCTGTCATGCCAGGGCTTGTCTCTGGAGGACATACTCACACAAATACCTTTTTTGCCCTTTGTAGCTGAGTTTTAGGACCAGCTCACAACCAAGACTTGTGGCACAAGGGTTCCTGTGGAGCCTCTGACATCTGGCTACTTGAAGCAGGGCAACTCCTCTCAAGCCAGACGTTCAGGGGAAGTGGTACTCTGCACCTGAGCAGATCTTCCAGTCAGGTCCACTGCCAGTGGACTTTGACTGGGAGGAGTCTGGTGCTTGGCAGCCAAGAACTATCACAGCATCTGCCAAGGCTTTTTCACAGTTGGAGCAGGATGCCAAGGGATCCATCCTTATGGCTTCTTACTGTGACATGTCGCTAGCTGCTTTGGAGTCTCTCCTTGATGACCTCAAGGGCTCGATACAGATTACAGAGGTGTTGCAAGACTGGTTAGACCAAGCAACACCCCTTGTGATTTCATTGTCATGAGCTGTTGATCACCAGATGCAAACAGCTTGCACACTGGAGGTATAACCCTGCTGTTTGTTTGTTTTGGAGGGATGCCTACCTCCAGGGTCAGATGTTCCCTGACCCTCTGTATAGATGTGCCTGCATGGGGCTGCTCTGCTCAGGAACTTTGTTTGGAGGAGAGATGGCAGAAGCAGTCCACTGCACAAAAGACCTTCAGGCCTGCTCAGTTGACCAGGCCCATTCGAAGGTGCTGACTAACTCTGCTTGGTCGCTGTCATCTTTGGCCACCTCAACCCTGAAGCGCGGTACTTTTCAGACCACATCCACTCAACCCTTGATTCCTGCTCCATGTGGGACAACCTGGGAAGAGCAGACAGTGATCCAGGAAGGGCAAGCTCTCTGGTAGAGGCAAGAAGTCAGGAAAGCCTCGGTGTTATGACAGATCACAATGGCTCGGGATTGCCAACCGCCACATTTTTAGACTCCGTGCAGCCCCCAGTTGGCAGCTGCCTCACCACATAACACACACAAAGGGAGTCTATCGTACATGATTCGTTGGTCTTCAATATCCTGAGACACAGCTGGATGCTGTCTTTCATCAAAGACAAAGACAAAGACATGCCTCCATTAAGACAAGAACCACAGTGGTTAGCACCACCCAACTTGCAACCCAAAGCATTGGTGTTCCTGGAGGCAGTTCAGAAACTTTGGAGCAAATGGGCCATAGAGCCGATTGAGGATCAAGGTACTCCTGGCATCTACAACTTACTCTTCCTGGTACCCAAGAGGGACAGATGATGGCGCCCAGCCATAGACCTGTCGATGCTGAACACCTTCCTGGAAGTCCTGTCCTTTCAGATGGAGACCCTCCAGTCAAGGGTAGCAGCCCTATGGCCCATGGAGAGAACAACATCCCTGGATCTCAAGGATACATGCTTCCACGTGTTAATGACTGCACGGAAGCATCTGTGATTCGCATTTGTGGTCCAAGTGTACCAGTTCAGGGATCTTCCCTTTGGCTTTGCCACAGCACCGCTGGTATTTACCAGTTTTGTGCAGACAGTTGCAGCTTACCTTCACTGTGGTGGACTTTGAGGGAGAACAGCCTGAAGGGACAAATGTAAAACCTTTTCAGGCCCAACTAACCATTCATACAGACTCTTCTCAGTCAAGGTGAGGAGCTCACGTTGAGAGCCAGACGGCGCCGGGCCCTTGGCCAGCATCCTTTGCATCTGACCATATAAACTGGTTGGAACTGGATGTGATGTGCTTAGCACTCTTCCACCCCCAAGACCTTGTGGAGCACAAACATGTCCTCATAATGTGTGAACAACAGGACTGTGGTGGCCTTCCTCAACAGGTAGGGTGGGATGCTGTCCAAGAAGCTGACAGAGTTAACAGGATGCATCACCAGATGGTGCTCCAGACACAACATCCTCATACATGCAAGGCAAGTCCTGGGACAGGAAAATGTTCTGGCCCATCAATTCTCGAGTAGGGGTCAGCCAGTAGGGATTTAGTGGTTGCTCAACCCCAGAGTTGTCCAGGCCATGTGGGCCAGATGGGGAATTCCACATGTGGATCTGTTCACAACTCAGGAGAATGTGAAACTGCCCAATGATGTCTCACCTGTCCCAGACCCCCAGGCCCTAGGGGTCGACACTCTAGCCATAGACTGAAGAAACCTGTGGGTTTTCTGCCTTGCCAGATCTTTCTGATGGTAATGCACAAGGTTTGGTTTCACGTTTGCAATCCAATCGTGGTCACCCCCTGGCGAACCCAGAGTGATTGCTCGGAAGACCTACTGGAATAAAGTGTCAAGCTTCCGCTACGATTACCAGTGTGGCCAAAGGTTCTGGTGCAGCTGCAGAAGAGTATGTTCCACAGGAACTCTCGGGTGCTCAACCTTCATGCTTTGTTCTTATGGCACAGCACATCTGTGACAGAGGCTTTTTGGAATGGGTCTCAGATAAAATTGCTAGAGGAGGGCTTTGATCTTCTCTAATTGTTTACTCGGCTGGATGGAACGTGTTTTTTGACTGGTGCACCAGTAAGGGAATTCACCCTTGGTTTCCATGCATTGCAGACATTGCCAACTTCCTGTTGTATCAGTGGGAGGTCTTAGGCAAGAGCACAAGAACAGTGGAGGGTTTCCAATCAGCTATATCCTCAACCTTTGTGGACCTCCTGGAGGTATTTGTCAGTGCTCATTTCGTCCTTCTACACAAACAGACTAGCAACCTGACAGGTCCTACCCTGGTGGGACACACAGCTGGTCTTTGTCATGTTGAAGAAGTGGCAATTTGAGTGCTTTGAGGACCCCAAGCGGGTTTCTCTGAAGTACTGGATGTGGGAAAACCTTTTTTTTCATTAAGACTCGCTTCAGGGGCTATGAGAAGCAAGATCCACGCTCTGGCTTATGACCAACTCCAATGGTCACCTGACCACTCCCACATGACTCTGAGGCCTCACTTGAGCTGCCTTTCAAAGAACCAAGTAGCTCAAGATCTGGCTATGGCCTTCAAGGGTTTTACCCTCTGTGTTATGGATGCTGCTTTTCCTCTTAAGGAAAGAGCCCTGTGCCAAGTCAGAGCTCCTCGCTGGTAGCTTTTGCACATGGATGGACTCAGAGGACTTAGGTCAGCCTTCTTTCTATCACTGAGTAACCTGGATGAGGTGCAAGTTTGCAGAAACACAATTTCTTCGTGTAATAAACAGATGATCCCTAAGGCATATGAGATCTTGCTGGAAAGGCCTGGTGCATTGCACCTTGTCTCATCCAGAGCTGAAGAGGTATGAGCCTTTAATGTTTCCTGCCACGACCTGAAAAACATCTTGTTGTCAACACTCTGAGGGCCTGCAGCTGGCGATTATCTACAACCTTTGCCAAGCACTAGTTGTGTGACATGATAGTTCTAGAGGAAGGCATGTACACCTTTGCGGACTTAGTAGGCTCCTTTGCTTAGGTTCCAAAACTCGTTTGTAAGGCCTTTTGGATCCCATCAGAGCAGCCACCATGTTCCAGCTTATGGCACTCTTGTGTTTTAGATCTGATGCAGGCCTATAGGTCGACACATTTCTTAGTGGTCCTTAAAGGGCTTTGTGCCTTATTGACCTAATCTTGAACAGTATCAGGCAGTTTGTCCTGTTGTCCTGGCCTGTTGACAGTCTGACACCAGAGTCCACTGCCCAAGGAACCTTACACCACCTCCCAGCACCCACCAGTTTAGCACCCAGGTCCTGTTAAGATTTCCAAGTCCGATGGAGCTGAAACTGATAGTGTCTCCCCTTGAGGCAGAGAGCTGTCATGTTGGCAGGAAATTATAGGGGGGGGGGGTGTTTACCTGGTCCCATGCTGGTTGGTAAGGAGGGTTTCCCATTTTGGCTGGATTCTGCTGGTGTGGGCCTCAACTCCACATAGCTCTGAGGTTTTTTCCCTTAGACGTTGCTTCCTCACTCGGACTGATGGTTACCCCCAGGCTGCCAGTCCCTGTGATCAAATTAGGTCAGTGTGCCAGTAGTGTTCCACCCTGCACCTTTACACTTGTAAATTGGCAAATTTTGGTTGAGAGGTTAAGTTACTTAACTAATATGAGATATTTGGTGTAATATCAGTATTAGTATATAAGTCAATAGGGATTGCAATAGTAATTCATATTTTTGGCTTGCTAAAACTGTCAGGCAGATTGACTTTAAACTTTATGAAGATATACCTCAGGAGAGTCACTATTAAGTTCCTTCAAGTGCTCATGTGCCAGTGATTTTTTTTTTTTAAATCTTAGAAATGTAATATAAAGCCACTAGACCAATGGGTTTGGAATTGTGCACAAACATCTCTCGGTTCCTGTGGAACTGGTGGTGACATACCTCCCGACCACCAGTGAAACCCACCCACCAACCCCACTTCCTCTTATGACGTCAACTAACCAATCTCCAAAAGTGGAAGGATGGGATGGGGAGCATGCGCACAGGGAGTCACCACCAGTTCCACAGGAACCGAGAGATGACCGTCAGGTTTTCAGGAATCAAGGAAGTGGACTCAACTTGATTTTATGGGCGTCCATTGGACATATATCTCTTTAACAGAGAATAAAGTTTCCATCTATTACTCGTACACCTTGAATGAAAAAATGCTGAGTAAAAACACATTACTGGTTTCAGATTCACAGTTCCTCCATACTTACACAATATTTCCACAAGTTCAGTATGCGCATATTACCACATATGAGAAAGTTTTTGAAATATTTTGCTCGAGGTGTCCACTAATTTTACGCCACTGTTACACACATAGCTGATTTCACTTGAAAACACGAGTGACTGAGCAGCCGTCCTCAGCTGACATTGATATTTTCAATCGAAAATACAAGTCGCACCCTGTTCCATGGGTACCTGTTTGTGGGCAATTGCAAACCCATTGGTCCATTGGCTTTATAGAACATTTCTTAGATCCCCCCCCCAAAAAAAAGAAAGAGAAGAAATCGTAAAAAATCAAAGAATCATTGGCACATGAGCACTTGAAGGAATTTATTAGAGACTCTCCCAAGGCAAATCTTCACAAAGTTTAAAGTCAATCTGCCTGACGGTTTTAGCGAAGAAGTAAAAAATATGAATTACTATTGCAATTCCCATTGACTTACATACTAGCAGTAATTAGCAGGAAAGTACGCATTGACCAACAAGCACCCGAACCGAAAAAAAAAATCGTGAAAAATTAGGGATCCGGAACATTACCACCTATATAGCTAGTGAAATACTTTAATTGACCCTTCTATAAGATACATTTCTACCACAATTCACCACCATCTGAGTAATGATTTCAGGGTGGTCTAAAACATACAAAAGTTCACAAATACAAAAAAAAAAAAAAAAAAAAAAAAAAACAAAACAAAACAAAACAAACAAACAAAAAAATTAAAAAAAAAATAATAAAAAATAAAAACAGAAAAAAAAAGGAAAAGAAAAAATTGCAGCGACATTAGTTTAATAAATGATGGTCCAGTGCTCCCTTGACGCGTCCCTATGCAGTGTCGGAGTATTTGGCTAATCACTTCTGGAGAGGATGGTTAAGATTTTGAAAAAAAAAAATACACGTAAAATTCACAAAAATTCCAAAAATCATTGGACCATGATCAATTGAGTCAACTTGCTGAAATCCACGCAAGGTAGATTCCCACCAAGTTTGAGGGGGAATCTGGCCGACGGTTTTGTAGAAGTCGAAAATGTGAAATAGCATTGCAGTCCCCATTGACCTGCATAGTAATCAATAGAATTGTATGCATCAACCGAAAGGTACCTGAACGAAAATTCGTTAGAAATCAATAATCCCGATCATCGCCACCTATCGAACAATTTTATGACCTCCCCCGGGCATTGTCATTTTATGCCCCCCCCCCCCCCTTCATATGGAGCAGGTGTAAATTTCTGACCCTCCACCCACCCACCTCACTCCAAATAATGGGAGCCCCTTATGCTTGGTAAATGGTTAACATTATCTCGAAAGAGGTTCAACTTGATGTACTTATTTCCATCTTTACAGGGGTAGCTCTTGGATTTAGCTACATATTCCAACTGACTTTCTTCGGTGGCTGCTTGGTGTACCATAGTATACGCGTGGAACAGAGCAGACATCAGCACACCTGCAGAGTTGTTTCTGGATCGTTCAAAGAATTGCAAGAGGCAGGCGCATCTTGTATGGAAGCCTTCTGCTGCGGGGGAAAGAGACCAGAGAAGATCGGAGAAGACGAGAGCCTGTGTGAAAAGGCACCTAGCGCGTGGCTGCACAAAATTATCCTCAACAATTTTGTGAAAGCGTTTATATTGCTTATCTTTGGGGTTTACCTTGGTTTTGGTATCTGGGGTGCAACACAAATTCAAGAGGGTCTGGTGCTTAAAAATTTGGTAGCAGATAATTCTTATTATAATAAATACGTGACCGTAAGTAAAAAATATTTTAGCAGTCGAGGACCAGTTATATCTTTTAACTTGGAGAAACCGGTGAATTACTGGGAAACCCAAACCCAAACGCAGATAAATTCCCTGTTACAAGCTGCAAAATCTTCCAAATACTGTTTTGATAATTTTGAAATATCTTGGTTGCGCGATTATCTGCGTTACCTCGAAGCTCGCAACCTAACAAACGCTCCAAAGAACCAGTTCTTATCTGTACTGAAAACAGAATTTTTGCCAAATTTTCACGTGTACCAGCATGATGTAAGATTCGATGCTGGTGAAATCACTTCATCCCGATTTTATGTTCAAAGTAGGGGCCTGAATAGTTCTCGTGAAGAAGGCCTAATGATGTTAAAGATGAGAGAGTTTGCACGGGAGTCGCCACTACCCGTGTTTGCATACACAGGTGCCTTCATCTTTTACGAACAATACGTATCCATCATTCCAGCAACCTTACAAACGTGCGGCATAGCTGTTGCTGCCATGTTTGTCGTCGGCCTTATATTCATCCCGCATCCTCTATCAATTGTTTACATCACCATCACCATGGTGATGATACTGGTAGGCATGTTCGGCTACATGCACCTTTGGGGACTAACGCTGAGTGCTGTTACAATGATTCAGGTGATTCTCAGCATTGGCTTTTGTGTAGATTTTAGCGCTCATATGTGTCATGCCTTCATGCAAGGCGAGGGAACACGAAACGAAAGAGCTGCATACGCCATCAGCAAAGTAGGCGTTCCCATCATGAACAGTGCCATGTCCTCCATCCTGGGCATTATCATCGTAGCTTTCTCCAGGTCATACGTTTTTCGTTCATTTTTTAAGACCATGTTCCTTGTTATTATTTTCGGGCTTGGTCATGCTCTGCTCTTTATGCCGGTTATTCTGTCATTAATTGGACCACCTAAGCCACTTCCACCTGTGGAGAAAGTGGGAGCTGACGAACGGCACCAAGCCAACGGGAAACCAAAGGGAAGTTTTTCAGTACAGACATCAAAGCCATCAGTAAAGCGTGACTCAGACTTTTAATTACTTGTATTTCATGACGTTACTGATATCATATTTTATGCGTTTATAGTCATTGAAAAGAACAAGAAAATATTTAAAACATATGTATTTTATAACGTTCATGATATCATATTGTATCCTGTGATCAGTTACAAAAATTCCAGCATAATGTGGGGTTTTTTTTAATTTTGACCTGGAATATACTTGCATTTCAAAAACAGATACTGGCATAGACAGGTGGTAGCATACTGTGAAATGCAGAATTTGCATTAAAATCACACCTGATCTTCATACTTCCCTGGAACTTCAAACATATGGACCAATTAGAGCAAATAACTAGCAGGGAAGCACAGCCGCTCGTGACGTTCAGTCAGTCAAGCTTCCGTGCTAATATACGCGGGGGTGGGGGTGGGAGTGGGGCGAGAGTGGGTAAAGAGGTTAGACCTGAAACATCTATGCGTTCAATGACCCACATAGTGCCATATCTGTGAGTTACAGCTTGTTGGTGTGTTTAGAAACGGAGAAATCATGCCAAACGTGAAGCGGGATGGTGGTCCAGATGTGAACTTCGTTTCAAACCTTTCTATGTAGGAGCTCCATGTGACGACGATGTGGTTTTATGCCCTCCGCCACCATCTTATTAGCACAAATAATTGACTGCACAGATGAATACACAATATTTTAATGCAGATATGGCCCTATGTGGGTTATTGAACGCATAGATCTTTACCCACTCATCCTCCTCCCCCCCCCCCCCCTCCGCCCGCGTATATTAGCACGGAAGCTTGACTGACTGGGCGTTACGAGCGCCTTTGCAGGGAAGGGTGCAGGGCAGGGCACGAGGTGTGCATAGAAATAACATAGGCCTGTATATCTCCCTGGAACTTGAAAACAATTGACCAATCAGAGCAATTCACTTCACACATAGGGGCCAATCAGAGCAAGTAACTAGCAAGAGAGGGTAAAGGGCAACGTACGGGTATGCATAATATAGGCCCGTTTATCTCTAAACAGTAATGAGTGCGGTATGCATTCATTGAACTTGAAAGAAAATTGACCAATCAGAGCAATTCACTTGCCTGGTGCTGCATAGGATACATAGATCATCACATGGCTTGATCAGTATCCTACCCCGTACAGTTCCCCTTCTAGTGCACTTTCCTTCAAATCATGGGCAGCCTAGAATTTGCTCTCGATAGAAGTGTGTGCACTTCTAGTGCCTTTTTCCTTGCATTTCTAGGTGAGTGCATTGTGCCCTTTTCTGCACTTCCTCGTGGCCTGGGAGGATGCTGATCCAGCCATGGGATAACCTATAAATATGCCTTTATAGTCATAAAAAAGTACAAGAAAATACTGACTATTAAAAAGTACAATAAAATACATGAAACATACTTGTATAGCATTATGGCATTAGAATGTACATGCCGCTGTGGGATATTTTATTTTTTATAGGATTATAGGCCTCTGTTTCTCGTGCGTAGATTATCTACAAAGCGGCCTTATACTGGCTGTAAATTTAAACCAAAACAGTCCGTTTTGTAGACAAAAATTTCAGTAAATTTCTTACATTTTTTTATTGGAGCAATTGTCATGTACCTGTTAAAAATATTTGTCATTTATTTGATAAGTATAATGGCTATGTAACATTCATGAATAAAATATGCTTCATATTTTCAGAAACTTTTTAGTATATGTCTGTGACAATGGTAGAAGTACCTTCATTTCCATATGTGATATCCTTTCGCCAAAAAGTGATCTCCGTTGGAAAACATTCCATCTTGTTCATGGAAATAAGCTGCAATAATGAGTGCGGTATGCATTTATCTATGTACGGTCGGTTCGTTTTATCTATAGTCACATAGCACACGCTGGTGACGAAAAATAATGTATATATATATATATGCACGTATGTATATATGTATGTATACATATATATACATACATACATACATACATACATACATACATACATATACATACATATACATCTCTTAAGGTTTATGCAAAGCTGGTGCTGGTGAAGCGAGAATGTTGAGAGGTCTCCAGTCTGTCTGAGTAAGTAGTGGTTGGCCAAGGAGCGCCATTGTTTGTGTATTAGAACGTAGAACGAGGTTAACCAAGAGCCGTCTTCCATACGCAAAGATGCAGAGATGCCACGTTTCAGGATTTTAACCAAATTCAGAAATTTTCCTTTAAATCTGAGTTACAAAAATTAATTGCATTTTATCAAAACGGTTCAAATGTGACGAGAAAGCAAGCAGCATAGATTTCAGACAAAATGTTAAAACAGTTTGAGTGATTTCTTTCAAACCGAGTGGCATCTAAATGGTAGGTGGTAGTTCTACGTTATAGGGGTAACATTTTTCTGTCCTGAGCATAATGGTCGGACAAGGACCGCCAGCCATTAAACAAGATACTTGATTTTGATGTTATATGTTCCGACAAGTAATCACCATTAGGCCATGTACATAAATGTGATGTTGTAACTGGGGTCGGACAAAGACCGCCATTAAGTAAGTCTTGCATACAAATATGATGTTCTTATTACAAGGTCAGACAAGGACCACCATTAATTAAGTCATGTATACAAATGTGATGTTCTAGCTGGGGTAGAGGCAAGAAAGGCCATTGGGTCATGTATTTAAGTTCCATGTTTTAACTATGGTCGGACAAGGACCGCCATTAACCATATATACAAGGTCGGCAACGGACCTTGTGTGTAGCAGTTTTTGAAAACAGTATTGTATTTGTATTTAGTTTATTTAATGCTATTTCTTCGTGTCTCATCTGTCGGATTTCATGCAAGATGTAGTCACTGTTGTGTCATTGAAGAGTAAAACAAATCTTGGTTCTCATTTCCGCGCGCTTCAAATTTTCTGCCACATCACTTTTTAGTCACTGGCTGAGTGACCATCTTTTAGATTTTCAACTGCCAGCCTGGTGACCGGTGCCATGTCACAACCACAGACGCTTGAAGCAGACCGCGGGCAACCGCATGCGCGCTCTGTAGCGTAAACCCCCATTCATTGTATTATAAAAACACCAAGATATGAAACTCCAGTCCGAACGAGCTGAGATCGCTCTCGCAAATATCCCCAGAACTTTCATTTCGACAACTTTCACAGCAAAACGATTTTGGGGGTTTCTCCTAGCATTATGTGAACGTCACGCCGGGTTGAAATGAAATCCTGTGTTTGTCAGCGCAAAATGAGACTAAATAGCTTTTTGCCAATGCACACACGCGAATCCTTGCAGGGACATTTGGTTGTGCATTTCTGTCAGTCTTTTGCTTGACCAAACGATCTGATTGGTCACCTTATCTTATGTGAAAGTTCGAGCTCCATGTGTCTCAGGGGTGGCATGCATTGCACTGTGTACATGTCGTATAGCACTGCAAATTCGATGCATGCGTGTATGTGCGCATTTGTGAGTACATGTACATTCTATCATGATCGCCAATGTCCTCCTCATCGTCATAATGACACAACAATACCAGTAAATATATGAGAAATTCAGTATCAAAACGATGTGGTGCGCGTTTGTTAGCACTAGCCATGTGTCTAAGATTAATTTAGAATTTTTGTTTTGTTCAGGTGAAACGCTATACCACATGCCCAAACGCAAAACGGAGCACGATAAAACATTACATATCACACACACACACACACACACACGCACACACACACACACACATATATATATATATATATATATATATATATATATATATATATATATATATATATCCCCAAGCATCACCTAAATGTTCACCAAACAGCATGAATGAAGGACACGGTGTGTATAAACGTGTGAAGATAGCATTAACTACAAAGGTAATGTCCAAGTTGGAAAAGTGACTTCATTTCCACGCCAAATATCACAGAAATATGCATTCCTAAGATAATAAACCTACACATGTATACTCAATTGACCACCAGGCTTTGCGGGAATCTCTTGCACTAAAAATGGAATTCAAAATATAATGTTGTATAAATGAAACATTTTAAGTAAAACTGTATTTTTGTGAAAACGGCTTTTTTATGAAAATACTTAAATTTTGGGGAATCTTCATTTTTGATACGGATTTAAAAAAGAACTTATCATTTCTTTGAAAATTCCGGATACATTTTTGCACTAGAGAGTCTTAGAGTATATCAGTTTTTAATTGTGTAAACTCCGATACGAACTCGCTTTGGAAAAATATCTATGTGTAACAAACATTTTTGTGCATATACCTGTTGTCTGTAGTCAAGATTCAAAAGTTGGTTTAAACATATTTTATTGAAAAAATCAAAGGAATATTTTATTGAAACAATCAAAAGATGAAACGGTCTATTGACTACCATGTTGACATTGAAAGTATTTTTTTTTAAAGATTGCATTGGGGCTAGAAATACCAAATTTGGACATATGATAGCCAGCACGTATGTCTACCAAAATGTTTAAAAATTTCAAATGAACAATTATCTAAAAACAGACTGGACATTACCTTAATTGTTCTCATGTATTAACATAAAATAAAAGAAGAAAACCACAAAGCAAATGATCCCGCCTGGTTCTTAAAATACAAACAAACAAACAAACAAACAAAAACGCAATTTAAGCTTTTTTCCTATTATCGTGCCTTTCATGCATTTGTATTTTGAAGTAAATATTCCAGTTGACAAAGATTACATCACCTTGTCCTGAGTTCGGCGACGTAGTAGATATTCATAAAGACGTTTCTTCCAGGATTTTGACATCCGTGTCCTTTTTTTTTTTTTTTTTTTTTTGAAATGGGCACACCATTGGTGTCAGTTCCATCCATAACAGATATGTGGAAGCAACTGGTGACAATTCCATGCAGCTCGACGTGTTTGCCAGAATATTGTACAAACTTTTACCCAATGTACAACCCAAACGTGAAAAAAGTCACGTAAATTTCGCCGTAATAGATTGACGGAATTGGCCTCAGGGGACAACAACGTTTTACACAGGGTAAGCTGTGTGCAATGCAGTGACTTTTCAAAAACCACTGGAAAATATACCAAACAAGACTACTCATTATATTTCAGTGACAATGATGGGGCTTCTTATTTCAAGGAAATTGATTTGAAAAATTATGGATTTCCACCAAATGTTTTCTTCACCAGAGAGTGCTGCCACTGCCTAATTACAAAAAAAGGATCCGATTTAACTTTAAAAAAGTACAAATTTTCAGAAAAAAGTATAAAAAGGTATAAATTTGTGGCAACTCACGGGTATTGCAGCAAAATTGTACTGTAGCAAGAGAGCTGTGTGAACAGCCCATGCTCAGCTGACCTAGATATTCATCACACTTGTGGCTCTGTAAACTTGGGATAGGATCAATGTCACCCATGTGCTGAGTAAGTCCAACTTATATGGAAGAACACTAACATATGCAACACCAAAGTCCCAGTTCAAGTACTTCTCAAGTTAGAGCACTGAAGAGTAAAACAAATGTATGTTGCACTGTGACCTCAGAAATGAGATCAAGGTCACTCATGTACTGTCCAAGCGTGACCTTCATGCAGAAAATTAACATGTGCAACATCAAGGTCCTAGCTTACTCAAAATACATCTTAAGTTATCAAGTGAACAGTAAATTTCATATCGGTTGTCCAGTGACCTTGGGTCACTCATGTACTAAGTGTGGCCCTCAAAGAGGGTATCCAATGACCCTGTAAAACATGAAAGTAGGACAAATAGTTCTCAAGTTATCATCTGAAGAGTTAAAATAAACCTAAGTGACCCTGTGACCTTCACAATGAAGTCAAGGTCACCCATGTACTGTGTAACTCCGGCTGTCATACCTTCAAGTCTTCCTATGCAATTTTGAAGTGTTCCTATGCAATTTTGAATCAATTGGCTCAATGTGGTTTTGAAGACGATTTTTTTTAAGATTTGACAAAACAAATGAACCAAAAACTCATAAAGAATCCAAAAATCAATGGAACACGACCATTGAACGAACCTAGCAGAGACCACCCAGGGTACATCCCCATCAAGTTTGAAGTGAATCTGATGAGTGGTTTTGGAGAAAAAGTCCAAAATGTGAATTGCCTTTGCAATCCCCATTCACCTACATAGTAATCAATAGGACTGTATGCATTGACCGACAAGTGCCTGCATTGAAAAATTCATTTTAAATCAAGGATTTATATATAGTGTGAAGCTCTCACACGACGATGGTTGCTTTGAAAACTTGATAAGTTTATTAATTCCACGGTCCTTATATAATGCATCAATTACAATTCCTGTTCGTTCTCACACAATATTGCATGGATGACGAAACTCACAGCCAGCCTCTTGACTACATAATTTCAAGGAAGATTTTTGCTACCACAACTTAATAATCTGTATAAATTGTGTATCAAATAGACTTTGCATGATTCACACGTTTGTTACGTGCATGATTTGCATGTAATTTAGAAATGTTCATTGGCCGAAAATTCTGACATGGTAACGCTGACCTTCCCCTTATACCCTTTGATTGCCGCATCATTTAGGTCGTCCTGTTTTCCAGTCAAGATTACTGTGCCAGACTCTAGGATAGACAACACGATCACCGATCTTTCAAATGATGACACTGTGCTCTTACCCGAGATCATATCATTATTAAATGACAGCGGACTTTGCCTGATGAAACTCAAGATACACACAGATGGCCCAAGCATAAGCAGTCAGTTCTAAATGTCACAATGTATAAGAATTTACACTTGTTCTTGGACACCAAATCACTATAAAAATTAAAAATCACTGGAAAATTAAAAAGAATTTTTTAAAAATCTTTAGAATAGCATCACCACCTTGTGAACAATTTTGTTTGCCCCTTCTAAAAGGAACATTTGCACCAAGTTCCAGCATAATATGAGTGACTTTTTGGAGACGTCGGATAAAGCAAAACACATTTGTTACATAAAAAAATATTTGAAAAATCACTGCGCCACCTGTTGAACAAATTAAGGTCTAAGGGTCCCCAGAAGTCTTCCTAAGCAATTGACCAAGTGGTTTTGGAGATTTTTTTTAAGATTGCCCCCCCCCCCAAAAAAAAAGAAAAACGTTCATAAAAAATCCCAAAATCAATGGGCCGTCACCATTTGTACAAACTTGGTAGGGATCCAGGTACATTGCCACCAAGTTACAGGTAAATCTGGCCAGTGACTTTGGAGAAGAAGTCAAAAATGTGAATTGTGGACACCAACGGACGGACGATGGATGCCCAACCACCACATAAGCTCAGCTGACTGACTGAACTAAAAATCACCCATAGTTGCTTAAAAAGAACAAAGAACAGACTTCCATGCTGAGTTGTACCATTTAAAGTGCATTTTTGGCTGTGTCTGATGGGAACCAGGACCTTAGCTATGCATCAAGTATCTCAGTACCATGGTCCAGATCCTCATGATGACTGACACCAAAACATGCAAGGTTTCCGTTAACCCCAAATGGGAATATGTTACCCTTTCATATCATGAAATATCCCCTCAGCAAAATTTAAAGGGTTCCAACTTCCTATATTTTCTTTGTTAACTTTGTAAAGGATAGCAAAAAAATTGATTCTCTTTTAAGGTTGGGACCCTTTGAAAAAAATTATAACAGAAACACTGACATGGACCCATGGCTGTCACTCAGTGGGAAGTTGGTGCATCATTCTTGTTAATCAGACACTCAGAAAGGCTGTGAGAATGTTTAAAACACTACCCTTAATATCGAAATCAAAAGTTCAAAAATTTGTAAAAAAAAATTATAAAAAAGTATTTCAGTGAAAAAAAAAGTATAAATAAAGTATGAAAAAGTAAAACAGTGAAAATAAAGCATTATACTTTAAAGAAAGTAGTGACACTTTTCGAACTTCTTTCAAGACTCTGTCTGTGGGAAGGAAAAGTTGTCCGTGATAATTTGATAATGTCCACAAAACAAAAAAGTGCTTTTGAGAAGGGGGAAACACAATTTGTTCCGGGTTTGTTCTCATACATACCAGCAGATCCTACCATTCAGTGCAATTACTTATTCTTGCAGACAGTGTCAGAAAAGTGTCCATCACATGAAGACTTAAAGCACAGTAAGATTTACTTTTATCAAAATGTGATGCAAAAAGCATATCTATGCAATGAATAAATGAATAAACGAATGAATCATCGATATACATGTGTGTCATTTCATTCATAGTTAACGTTCAGTGTGTGTGACTACTAAAATCAACTACACCGAATCTAGAAGATTAAAAAGGTGATCATAATATATATATATATATATATATATATATATATATATATATATATATATATATATATATATACATATACATATAATAATAATAATAATAATAGTAATAATAATAATAATAATAATAATAATAACAATAATAATAATAACAATAATAATAATGATAATAATAATAATAATAATAATAATAATAATAATAATAATAATAATAATAGTAATAATAAAAGAGTTTCTTATTTACCACTGGGTAGAGAAGTGACGAGGGAGGAAGGGTTTTTTTATGAGTGCAAGGATATTTTTATTCCGTTCAAAGGTTCTTAAGTTATGCCATATATATACATATATGACAAAACTTCAGAACTTTGGAACGGAATAAAAACGTCCTTGCACTCACACTGTGTATAACCCCCCCCCTCCCTCGTCACTTTGTACACAGTGGTAAATGAGAAACTCGTTATTATATTTTCATTTGGCCTAATCTACATAATAATGAGCAGGATAGATAGATCGATCGATAGATCGATGGATGGATGGATGGATGGATGGATGGATGGATGGATGGATGGATGGATGGATGGATGGATGGATGGATGGATGGATAGATAGATAGATAGATAGATAGATAGATAGATAGATAGATAGATAGATAGATAGATAGATAGATAGATAGATAGATAGATAGATAGATAGATAGATAGATAGATAGATAGATAGATAGACTTTATTTCATCAGGGTTATAAAATTAGCGTGACGCTAGTTTACATTTTGGCCCTGAAGTAAATATTCACAATAAATACACATAAAAAGAAACATGTCAATAAAATTCAAGGCTTGGTTTTCCAGTATCTCCTTTTAAACTTTTCCAGTGATGGTTCCAGACGAACAGATTCCAGAAGTTTGTTCCAATGGAAGCGGCCGGAGTTGGAGAAACTATACCGAAATATATCAATTTTAGGTTTCAGGACATATAGAAGGGATTTGCTGGTTGATCTGGTACTTCGTGTGGAAACGTCAATCGTAAAGACCAATCTATCTCGAATATAGGAGGGCGTTTTCCCATGTAAAGCGTAATATGTTAAAATACATTTGTTGAATTTGAAATTGTCATATAAAGTATTCCACTGTAGTTGTTGGAATAAGGGCTCGGTATGATCTAAGTAAGAGGCACCAGTGAGTATTCGAGCCACACGGTTTTGGCACTTGTACACTTTGTCAAACAGTCTAGCACTACAGTTACCCCATACAATATCACAATACTCAAAATGGGGTTTAACGATAGCATTGAACAGTAGTTTCGTGTAGTCTTGGGGTAGAATTGTTCTTAGGTACTTCAGAAGTCCAAGTTGTGAAATCTTTTTGCATATTTTGCCAATGTGGGCCTGAAAGGTCAATGCCGAATCGAAAATAACACCAAGCAGTTTAGCTTCATTGACCTGTCGTATACTTGAACCATTGATTGTAACATTATAGCCATCAATGTTGCATTTTGAAAGACGCTGGTGGGTACCAAAAAGAATTGATTGACATTTAGTAATATCCAATACAAGCTTGTTCTGATAGAGCCATTCAGACACCTTAGCCATATTTCGATTTATTTTCAAACTTAGTGCTCCAATGTCTTTGTCCGAATGCTTGTGTCATCTACATAAAGATGAGTATCAGCATTCTTAAGCGTATCTGACAGGTCATTTATAAATAATAAAAACAATAACGGTCCTAGGATTGACCCTTGGGGGATGTCGATTGTAACAGGCAGAGGCTCCGATAATTTCCCTCTGATAGATACGCATTGCCTCCTGTTGGAAAAGTATGACTGAAAAAAAGGAAAGTGAGGTGCCTTTAACCCTACAGGCTTTCAGTTTTTGGATAAGAACCTTGTGATCTACTGTGTCAAAAGCCTTTCTTAAATCTATCTATATAGCACCGTTTAGCTTGCCATTGTTGATGTTTAAAAGTAGCTCATCATAAAACTCAACAAGTGCAGTCCCAGTGGAATGCAGGTGTCTAAAACCTGATTGATGATTTACTAAAAGATCACGTGAGTTCAAAAACGTGTAGACACTTTCATGTACGATCTTTTCTAAAACCTTGCTCATAATTGACAGAACTGATATTGGGCGATAGTTGTTTCTGTCCCCACCTGTTTCCATCCTTATGTAAGGTGTTACTTTTGCAGCCTTGAAGTCGTCTGGTACTATACCGGTCTTTAAAGAGAGGTTAATTTTTCCAGGTAATCAGGGGCAAGGTAACCTCAAGGCTGCTCTTAAGAAGTCGAACGCTTATACCATCAAGGCCTGTTGCCTTACCATTAGGCATCTGTTCAATAATCTTTCTCACGTGTGTCTCATCGACCGTTGGAAGTTCAAAGAGATCATTGGTTCTTTTAGATATTATCGGAGGATCTGTTTTGCTAGTTTCATTTGTGAGATTATGACCAATAGAAGTAAAATATTCATTAAACTTTTTTGCTATTTCAGTTGGTTCATCAATAGATAAACCATCTACGACCAGCTTACTTGGCGCTGGTGATTTGGAACCAGGCAACAGTGAATTTAAATGTTTCCAAAGCGACTTTGGGTTAAACCGATTTTCCTCTTTTATTGACGCATGGTACTTTGATTTTAAATGCCGAATTGTTGTCAGTAGTCTGTTACGGAATTCCTTCAAGGCCTGTTGCATATTATGTTTTAGCTCTGGATCTGCATCAGAGTTTTTGCATTGAAGAAACTTTGGTAGGTGGTAGTCTTTTTCGTGAATCATGTCCATCACTTCACTATTGTTCCATGGTTCTGATTTGCTATGCACTTGTTTTAGCACCAGGGGTGCATGTTTATCAATGACTTCAAAAAATAAATCTTTGAAAGTTTTCCAGGAGTCATTCGGGTCTTCAAATATTTTCACAATGTCCCAAGGAATGTATAAAAGGTCATTGATAAAATCAGCTTGACTAAAATTTTTAAAGTTTAGGTAATTGATGGTAACATGTTGACTTTTGTTTGGTTGACCAGCTCCATGTTTGTGAACAACAAAAACCATGTGGTGATCACTTATACCAACTGGAATAACACCACTATGTTGCACGTGAGTGGGACATGTTGTGTGTTGTGTGTGTATGTATATATATATATATATATATATATATATATATATATATATATATATATATATATTTATATATGTGTGTGTGTGTGTGTGTGTGTGTGTGGTCAATTAAGGTGGATAAGGAGTTAGTCACTCTGGTAGGTTCATTTATGAGTTGGCTCATCTGAAAGCCTCTGGTTATAAACAAAAGCTGGTTATCAGATCCTTGATTGCTCAGGTCAACATTCATATCCCCAAGAATGTAATGCTCTTTACTTTTACTTGATATCTTTTCAAGGAAGTCCGATAAATGCTCATAAAAGGAATTGTTTGAGGAAGGTGGTCTGCATATAGTAGTTACAACATATGGTTTGGGTACCAGTTTGGGTAACTTCGATTGTCAATGATTCTATATCTGGGTTACAATCAGGGCGCTGTTTCCACTTAAGATTATCTGATATATACATCCCTACTCCGCCACCTTGTTAAGTCCCTGGTCTATTTCGAATTACAGGTTACTAATCAGTGAGCTGAGGTTACCTTACGGTTCTCCATCCGTCGTCTGTCATTTGTTGTCCGTCTATTCTCAACTATTCACATTTTCAGAAAAACCGGTGGCTAGATCTACTTCAAACTTGGTGTGGATGCGCCTTAGGTGGGTCTCTACCACGTTTGTTAAAATGGTTACGGTTTAGTAATTTTTGGAATTTTTCATGAATTGTTTGTTCATTTTGGGAGGAAACCATAAAATATTTTCTCTGAAACCGCTTTGCCAATCGTTTTGAAAATGCATGTGGGCACTTTTGGGGACCCCTAAAGCATTATTTATTCAACAGATGGCGCTGTTATTTTTTTCTATTTTTTTTTTAGGATTTTTTTGTGTGTCTTTGTTATTTTTCCCTTCCACTCCAAAACTATTCCTAAGATTATGCTGAAACTTGGTGGAAATGTTTATAATGGAAGGGTAAAACAAAGGAGTGCAAGAGGGGATGTTGCTCATTATTCCTGACTTTTTAAGAGCTTTACAATTTCGATACTTGTAAGTAATTCATACATACCTATCATTACTTGAGAATTATTTGAGCTAGGACATTGATATTGCTTAATGACAACCAATGTTAGACAGTTTTGGAGTGACCTTGACCTCATCCCCAAGCTTATTAGGCCACTTACACAAATTTTGATGACTTGAGAACTATTAAAACTTAAGCCTTGATGTTGTACATGGTCCTAAGTAAAGGCCAGACTTAAACAATACATGGATGACCTTGACCTCATTCCCAAGGTTACAGGGTCACCTATGTGAATTTAACTGTACACTGATAAGTTGAGAACTATTTGCACCATGACTTTATCTTGTTGATGAATTGTGGCAGAAGTCTGGCTACAATTCATACATCATTGTTGTGCTCCAGTTGCCTGTCAGCTAAGCACAGGACCATCATGGTCCTCTTGTTTTACTTAAATATGCTCTTATTTGGAGTTCACATCTGCTATCCGCTCAATAGACATAGTGACCCATGGCTTGAAATTTAATAGGAACCTGTCAAATGTGTGGCTGGCTAGTGATTGTTCATACTTGGTTCAAACACAGAATTCTTGCTTAAAATATGAAAAACCGTTGTTAATTTATGCACTATTTGTCATTTTGGCTAGTGAGTTAAAATACTAATGTCAATTCTTGCTGGCCGTATTGACGACCCAGTTGTTTCCTCAGAGCAGAACACCTACAAAATGATTTATCATCACCCTGCTTGATTAAAATTAGGTATAAAAATGACACATTTTGAACAGAAGTTATTACGATTCCGATCCTGATATCTTGCATATCAAATTATCTTCACTGACCTGCAGGCTACAGTTTTAATGTCACGATTGTAAAGTTCTCAAATGTGCAGAATAATAAGCTTTTGTGATATGAAGGTCCATTGTCATCTGTCCATCATCCACAATTTACATTTTCGGCTGCTTCTAAAAAATCGTGGTCTAGATCCATTTGAAGCTTGGGAGGGGTGTGTCTTGGGTCACGTGGGTCTTAACCAACTGTAGTCAAGTGGTCATGGTCCAGTGATTTTTGGATTTTTTTTGTTTTTGCTTTTATTTGTTTTTTTTTTTTTGTTTTTTTTGTTTTTTTTTTTTTGTTTATTTTTATTTTTTATTTTTGGGACAAATCTAGTGACCTGTATACTTGAAGACACTGACATATGGAAGAAGTTCCCTACTTCGTTTACTGTGGTATATCTGTATCGAAATAATACTTTTGTCGCTATAAGGCTTATATGCACGCACATTGAATGCAATTTTTTCCAATAAACAAAAACAAGATCGTAATGCAAAAATGGCAATTAAAAATGCCTGCTTACAAAATTTGAATGAAAAAAAGCAAAATTGATAATGTACGAGTTAAATTGTTAATGACCATCAATTGGCTCCCTGTTGCAAGAAGAGTGAAATCTTGCATGGATATAATTGACCAGCTGAACAAGGATTGTTCACACAACTCCTATCATCTTGTTTTCCAATATGTCAAAAGATCTTTCATTCCTGTTTCTTGTGCTTATTTGATTGCAGTGAAAGAAGAAAAGCAGGCCCCAGGAACAACAACCAGAGACACAGATGGACAGCAGCTTAAGCTGTTACGACAAGCTACACTGCTTCTCTACATGCACTACATGTACCGTTATAAGCTTGTTATGTGTGGAGACGCGGGATGTTTGGTGTGCATAAACCAGGGAAGTGGTGTGCTTACAAGGGCTTTCCACTTAACGCACAATGCTCTACAATCCTAAACTTGCAACACGTGAAGAGGTATTTGTTTCCGTGGCAAGCTTCATCCACATCAAATTTAACTCATACCAGAATCTGATTTTCAAGGAGTTCCATGACATCTGTTCTGTTAAACTGCCCCACATTGCCAAAACGTTTTCATTTTTGAACAAAATTTGATTCCATACTCAATTTGTTTGAGTGATATTTTATTAACATTTTAAAACTATAAAGTGCATGGCATTGAAAATGTTACATTAACATTATTTGCAAAGTATTTAACAATATTTGTACAAGATTTTCATAACGTTTCAAAAATATTTTTATGTCATATTTTCACAGCATTGAAAAAATGTAGCAATATACCTAGAAAACACTTTAACTCTGTCATGGTAACATTGGCATAACATTTGTCTTTAACATTAGCGTGATGTTTTATCAACATATTTTAAAAGTATTTTCCAGTCATGTTTTAACAACGTTAACCTAATTGTTATAACCAGGTATAATTCAAATCATTTTTGTAATGATATTGTAACGTATTCATTTCATATTCTCTTAATGTTATCGCGATATTTCCAACGCCATACACTTTCATATGATTATGACTTTATCCAAGAATATTTTTACAATGTTCAGCTGAATGTTTTTAAAATGTTTACACAACTTGATTTTGCTTGTTGGGTTCTTCAATGAAATAAACGTTGAAACTGTTATTAATTGTTTTCTTGTATTTTGTAGTGAAAATAAAATCACAGCTATAAGTACCGGATAAAAGTACAACCAGCCGCGTGGAGCAGACTCTTCCCCGCCGTAGATCACTCCTCGTGCAAGTACTAAGAGTGATCCGCCGCGGGAACGGGGCGAGTTTGCCGATTCATTACTTCCACTTGGCTCGTTTAACTATTTTAGAAGCCTTTATATAAAATCGGGTCATCAACGGCGAATCAGCGCTAGCTGACGTATTACGGAATTATGCGAATATGATGTTCCTTTGTTCATAGGCCTACTTACAAAAGTAGCCATAAAGTAAAACTACTTTTACTAAACATAAGTTGACGCTTAACTTTCATGATTAAGCCTATCAAAAGTGAGTACAGTAAACCCCACACATGACGTGGAACACCTACAACGAACGTATAGAAATACTACATATTTTTGTAATGAATGCCCAATTCAGCGAAGTAAAGAAAATCTTACATGGCAGGAGAGTGAGTTACTATTTTTCTCTCACTCGGGATCGTTGTTGGTGTAGAAACTATCCCTCCTGACAGAAAAATAATAACTCACTCTCAGCCATGCAAGATTCCTTGTTTAACTGCCGGAGGGCTGAACAAACTGCGATGTCATGTGAAAACTGCAAACGTCAATGCTGTCTGCACAATGCGTAAGGTACTGAATGTAAATTATTCAAGAACTTTATTTTTATTTTATCTTTGCTGATCACAGCTCGCAGAGCTTAGGCGATCACTCATGTCCGTCCGTCGGTAAACTTTTTTGTGGGCGCTATACAGTCCACAGTTTTCAAGATACCCCCATATAACTGTCAGGACTTATCAAGTGAATGAACATCTAGGTCGAGTTTTATATTGGTGGCGCCACCTACATTATTTTATAATATATGGGTCAAAAGTGAAAAAACTTGTGAGCACTCTAGCATCCTAAACATTTGATAGATCTTCATGAAATTTTGTGGGATTATGGAGGAATCAAAATGTCTGTTGCATACGATACTAGTGGTGCCACCTATAGTTTGACGGAAATTATGAGCCAAAATGTTTAAAGATATAAAATCCATATCGCGAAAAGTAACTGAACTAGACTTGCTAAATTTATAGGTTTAAGGACCTTGACCTATCCTTTGTGAGGTCATTAGGCCTGTAAAGTTGGAAGGGGTGATTTTGTAATGACACGGTGCAGCTTGCACATCAATGGCAAATAGAATAGAGCCTTCAGGTCCAAGTTGTACTTGATTACGTCGCACATGAACCTCTATTCCGTGACCTATTTTTGGGGTCACCATGACCCAATTAATCTGAGATTTGGCGCTTGTTTAAGTTTTGTAAATATTCCAAGAGTTATTGCCCGATTTGAGCAAACAGACCACGTATGGATAGCTGGGCAGACGCATACTTCACATTTTAAGTTGGTATTGTTTTTGTCTGAGTTGAAGGTGAAGGTTACACAGGCACTCGGAATTTAGGGGGTCAAAATGTGAAAAAAAATTGTGAATGCTGTGCCATCTATAGCCTTTAGCCTAATCGAATTTTATGAAATTTGGTAGGATTTTGAAGGAGGTCAAATCTCGATTGATGGAGACACTAGTGCGCCACCTACTGTTTGACAGAAATCATGATCCAAAATGCGGGGAACCAGATAAAATTTAACACCTCGAAAAATCAGAGCTGGACATTTCAAGTTAATAGGTTATACAGATTAATTTAAACGTATTTATTTAAACTGGATACCGGTAGCCTATTAGTACATAAAATACTAAGTTACAGGCTATCCAGACAGAGAGACACACAATAATATATACAATACACACAGGACAATACAATCAATAATAAACAGTTCATATGTATCAAAATCAAACAGGTTTAAGCAAAAGTTACATTCAATCAGGACACAAAACGCCTGGTATCAGTTATAAATTTATGGACGGCGTCAAAGAGTTCACTATTAAGGCTGGCAGAGAGATCCTTATATCCATGCACGAGAGAACACAAGAGTATGGCACTGGCTAGATGCACAATCAAGCTAGGGTTTACTCCAGGAGCCATGATACAACAAGCCGTTCTTAATAGAGATCTTCTGGGTGTAACATAGAGAGGACATTCTAGAAAGAAATGAAGTGTGCTCTCGTGGGATAATGAACAGTTGCACGCTGGAGACGGAATAATATTGAATTTATGAAGGTGTGCATTTAATTGAGATAAACCCAAACGTAACCGTGTGTGAATGATGTTAGGAAATCTCTTGCCATGTGCGTAATAAGCCGGTACAGGATCTACAGACAACAACGTACTTTTTAAACCAGCTTTAAATTGAGAAAGTGTAGGAGACTGCCTTATGTCGTCCGGAAGGTCATACCATAGTTTCATAGAGGAAGGTACGAAGGAATTTCCAAAACGAGCAGTGTGGTGCTTGAATTGTCTAAGGCAGCGGCGATTTCTTAACTGGATAGTAATCTGGCCATCATTGTTTACGATCAAGTCCGAAAGATAAGCAGGAGTTAGACCATTGACCATTTTATAAAAAGTGCAAATTTATAATAATGCCTTCTACAGGCTAGCGTTGGCCAGCCTAGTTCCTTCAGTAAAAGATGATTGGGCGTGCTCTTTAAAGCTCCAAGACATCTACGGGCTGCTTCGTGCTGAACAGACTCAAGGGCATTCGAGAGAGCCTGAGAGCAATTGTCAAAAATTACACATCCATGCTCTAAGATAGGCCTGACCATAGTTTTACCATAGTTTAATAGGTTATATAGATTATGTCCAATACTAATATTTGGTGGAATATGGATGGATGACTGTGATCTAGGATTCATGGGTCAGCAAGCGTGTGAAGTTGAGAAATAATTTGGTGTTGCTACGACGTAGCTTGGACATCAATGGAGAAGAAAATCTATCGTCCACATTGATATTTCACTGGATCTTTGTGTCCCCAATCAAACAATAAACGCATCAGTTCATCCAACCTGCTCTTGTTTTGTTTTTTCAAGTTTTTTTGTTATTGTAATAAAAGTCAGTTGACCACTAGGCCCATGGGTCTCTTGTTCTGTGGGAAGTAGACTGTAAAATCAACGTATCACTTTCTTTTCTAAATTTTTGTTTAAATGCTAAACCAGTCTTTCCCAATGAGATCGGGTTTCCAGATCCAACTCTGTATGTCGGGCATCAGCAATATCTTGAAGTACCAGCTTGAAAGCTCTTATTTTTCATGTTATCACTTGCCAAAATAAGCCAGTGCAAGGGATCTTTGAACTATCTGCTGTTTTCTTGTGACGAGCCACTTAATGTCGATGAATGAAATATTTTGCGGGTGCTTCAAATAATTAGTTAATTACAACATTTATGGTAAAATATATTGAATTTTATCATGTATACAATATTCAGTTACTTTCACTTGTGACAATGTGATGCAGACTTTCAAAACTACACAAACATCATTTAACTTCACATATATACATTAATTAAAGTTTGAGGCAGTTCTTTGCTTTCAAAATTTTTGTGCGCAACTCCAAGACGGCAGGCTAATATGCAGACACCAGAGAAGTGGACAGACTAACAAAATACCTATGGATGCTAGGATTTCTTTTTCATAGTTCACAAGAAAGACAAGCGTGACCTACCAAGCAACAGGTGCAGTAGTGTAAATATCTAATCGTTCATGCGTGCGAGCATCACGCCAATTACCCCGTGCAGCTTGGAAATTGATTTCTTCAGCTTGGTATTGTCAGGGATATTCGGTAGCAATTTCCCCCTGGAACTAATTTCTGAAATTTGCATCATTCATCTTATCATGATAGGCACGCGATTTAGACTTTGCCCTGAAAAGAAGACGTCCATTGAAAACAAAGCCATACTCTAATCCAGGTGAGGGAAGATATCACAAATGAATCGAATATACAAATAAGCATATTAAAATGAAAAGACTTTCTTGTTCAGGACTGGTTAATACAGCACGAATTCTACAAGTTTGGATATTTGACACCCGAATGAAAACCCTATATTATATGGACTACACCCGGATGTTTCAGAATTCATGAACATGCATGTGTATGTTACTGTCATATTACCCATTAGTGCTGTTACAGATAATCAAACCTCAGCAGACACCCGTTTAATGTGGTTTGGAGATGTCTGGTGTTGCGGCAGCTGGTAGTTATCTATCAGCAATATCTATCAAAAGAGCATGTTAATCCAAGCATCCTCAACCAGGGACCAGTTCAAATTTTTAAGAGGCATCTTGCAGGGCAAAAAACTAGGGTAAGAAAGAAAAGTACCAGAAATTAGAGTCCATAAACACCAAATGGTATACCTGCGGGCCTGGGCACTTGCCTTGTTTTATTGTATACATACATTGCCAAAATTACCAGCAGCGTCGAGTTACAGGGAAAATGTGTAATTAGATGGCTGAATGACGAGGTTACATTTTTGGTTTATGAGACAGCCCCAATTCTGATTGAACAGACTGTAATGATTTGCAATTGTGTAATATCAACATGGTGAACACATGGATTCTATTGAAGGATACTACTTTACATGCGCATATTTGAATTTTCAAGCATTCTGACGATCCACTTCTAAATTCGTTGGGATGTACTCTCGACGGGTCTTAACGTTTGTGGTTTCATGTACGAATACCGTGTCATTGCACTCCGATATCCTTGTTCAATGACTTGAAGATTGCACATGAATACTTGTGGGAGTCCCTAGACCTTAGTTTATGCAGCAGATTCCACTTTTGTGATTTGTTATAGTTCCTGTTTCCATTATTATTTTGTAAATACTGTAGAAATTAAGTATGCCTATGTGTAGCTTTTCCGTTCATGTAAACATGTCGACCTATGGAACAATGCAACTATACGATTTTTGAAAAAGATTAAGACATATCGTTCTTATGTTTTTATGATATTACTTAGATAATGCCGAATATTTATTTAATAATTTTATCGTAATTAAAATATTGTTGAAAGTTTAGTCTCTGTTTGGCTGTTGCTTTTTTGTAATGACAAGATATCTTGAGTTTGTCAATGAGATTTGTAAAATGCTGATGTTATATGCCTGCTCACGGATTGAGATGGTATGATATCCCATGTAAGGTCGATGGTAAGATCGAATGGGGGACTGTGTGAGTGGTTATCATCTGCAAGCGGCGTGGCATATTTTAGGCATGCTCTGAAGTGCTGTCATGATCTTTCCAGACATAACATCGCAATTGTAAGGTCAGAAAAGAAATATGTTACTACTTTTACATTTCTAATTACATCATGACAGGAAATTGGTACAGACGGTGTCGAGAATGTGTGTACCTAAAAATGCTTTAAATTTAGTATTTGGACCCATAAAAGCTACGGAGCACAAGAACTACTGAATCCTTCAAGGTCACTTAAGGTATGTGTCGATCATTGTTTACAGGAGTTAAAAGATAACGTGATCTAATTCTGATTTAAATAATACTATAAATTATATATACAGTCGAATCATTTATTTCCGATATGCTCCTGTTCACGATAGCTTGGTAGAAATCCAAGACTTTATTACATTTTCACAGTGTTTTGACACTGAGGAATGGAAGAGTTCTTATACCACAGTATTCATGCATGACATATATTATTCCGAAGAAAATGACCGAAAGACTGAATTTTGCCGTTCTTATTCAAGGTGCCGAGTATTTTGCGTGAGCTGTCAATGAATTTGTAAAAGCGTATATTTTAGCAAAAATTCTCTGTGTTATGCATTGCTACACACGCGGAAGGATATCATCACCATCAAACATTGTATTGATGTGTCATTTTGGGTAAGCTCTAATGTTATGTAACATTTAAACATGCAGCCTAATAGACATAGGAGAAACTTGGGGGGGGGGGGGCTTTCTAAGCTGAAGTGGATCGCATAAAAGAAAGGAAGACATGAAATATATATTTTGTACCGCATTTTAACAACTTTATTCTATTTATTAAAAAGCACATCTACTTTTATTTTGCCTCGTCTTACCCTGCATGAAACATCTCGAACGGTGTCCACGTGTCCTAGCCTGTCGAAAACAGGAATTTACATATGTTCATTAGAAAACACAGGAACTTTACTTTTGGACTAAACATTCTTGTAAATGGATACATTTGGTACATTTCTTTCCACCTTTCTTATTTTCATCGACATATATCGTCAACATTCCATGTTCATTCTTTACTTGTTTCTATCTCAACTATTTTCAGTTTAACAGGTTGGGGACACTATTTGTAATAAGTAGTTAGATCCAAATTAAACAAGCTAAATCAAGGTTTGAATAGGAAGAATAAATATACAATGAATAAGATAATGTGTAAACAATATAATTAGTTAAAACGAATGAAATTTATATACATATATTTTTATTTTTCAGCCTAAAAATAAAATAAATAATAAAGATCAGCACAAATGACTGAAATTTATTTTAAAATAACACCAATCCGGCAGAAGAAGCAAAAATTATTGAATCTTGAGTTTCTCTCGTACCCTCCGCTGAAACAACAGCCCCCATGCCCACTCACTACCTCGGTAAGTGGTCAATCACTTCCAGCAACAAATCTGTCTGAATCAGGTGACAAGACTTTCTCTTCTTTAAGGTTCCAGTTACTTTCAGCAAAAAATATGTCTGAATCAGGTTCAGACGTTTTGAGGGCAATTCAATACATGTGGAGGCCTCCCATGGAACTGTCAGTTGTGGTAAGTAATTTTCAGCAAAACAGAACCAATGGCTTCACTTTTTCTTGGTGCAGTCAGGAAAATCCACGGTACACTCGGGTCCGGGAACGGGTGATAAGGCCAAGGATTATCAGGAGAAAAACCAATAATCAGTTGCATCTCGTTAATCACTCTTTACTGAGTATAACTGAAATCATATAAATTAAGTTCAAACAAGGAAAATGCATTTTCTGTAGGAAGGCCTACTTCTTGGGTTAATTTTGTGGAAAAGTAAGAAAAAAAGGAAAAAAAGAAAGAAAAATTGGATATTAAGTCTGAGGACACGAAGAACTGATTTTTTCTTATTCCTCAAAATTTTACGAGCACTAGTCCTCGGGGACATTTTGTAGAATATGAAAGGAAATAACCTCTTTAGTTACCAGGTTTTGCAGGGTTACAGCAATATTATTGAGTTGGAACGTTCTACCATCTTGACCTTAATTACAGCGATGCTTTTGATGAAAATACTAAATATATTGTGTAATTCTGCTGGTTAGTTGACGGATAATTTAAAATTTTTGCAACAAAACTGTGACAGATAGAGCGTCAAGATGTTAGTATTAGGATAACCGTAAAACATAACCTTAAAAAATACCCAACGTGCTCTATGTTTGTTCTGACTGCCTGTCCGGCCTAACAACAAATCCATTGATTCTCTTTTTTACTTGCGTATATATATTCCATTCGTTAAGATAACTTGCACGATCCAAACCACAGCAAGCATAGAGTAACGATTATTCCCAACTTGTATGTGTGTGTTAAAGAAGCACGGGATTTTCTTCATAGGCAGATTAATTACTTCCCTATTCTGCAGAATAAACTCCATGTTACACTCTACCTGAGAAGAAATAGAGAAATATTCCTTGTCTCAGAATCCACTGCCAAGTGCAGAATTCCTTGAACTGAGTCTGTTCAGACGGCAAACTAATTACCACCCCTTTACCAGTATTGTGCATTTCAGACACAAAGATACCAAAGTTTAATTGTCCTCTGTCACAGGACTGCAACCAGACAACAGTGACAAAAGTTTGTTGTATGGAGGCGTGCATATAAAAGCCAGTGAACTTGTTTGACAATTTACATGAACTGTTGTCTGTTCAGCAAGTTAACAATACAAACAGCTGCGGTATATGCAAGGAGCACTCCTGTTAGTGACCATAGTGGGCATGTGTTGCCCCAAGGCCGCATCGTTACCAATATTTCCCGATCAAATATCATCATTTGCGGAAAATCCCCTACTAAGAGTAGCCTTGGTCTCTGATGACCCAAACCTGCCCATTTTTTCCTAATAAAGATCATAATTTACTTCATTGAACATCTTTCACATCTATTGCTGTCTGCGTGGTTTGCAATTTCGGTGTAACTTTCCTTGACTATGGAAGTACACCCCCGTTTCACCCGAAGAACAGAGTCTGTTTTACATGCAAACACTCAACATATATACAAAGAAATGTAGTAAAGTACTTAGTCACTACCACTGACTACATGTGATCATTGGTAGGTAAACAAAGCAAATCCCATTTCGATGAACAATGATGTGAGCTCATATAGGGTCAGCATGTATACCTACCCTTCCAAGAAATGCCGAAGATCTTCAATTTCGGTTTTCAAAAAAATCTCCAAGCTGAGAATAAATATGCATGAACTTGAAGGAGGGTTACAAATATGGCTTTTGTACATTTCTGGGTCCTAGATTTTGTGCAGACTTCTTGATTGGCTACCGGAAATTGTTCGTTTCTTTCATATTTACACATGGTTTGGTATTTAGCATTGGAAGAAAACGGAGTTAATGTGTGCATAACCACAATGGCAATAATCCAATACGGAGTAATTCTGGATAGTATCACTTTAACGTCCCCACTGCACTATATTAAAGCCATAACATGTCAACAACTGTTTTATATTTAGCCTAATTATCCAAAGTTAACGCACACTTATAGAGTCAGTTTTACTTTCAGGGACTCATAGGGCGCGTCATTTACGGCTGCACAGTCCAGGAATCGTTTTCCTGGTTCCTATTGGTTTGCTTATGTTGCAACAGCTTTGAAGTTGTGAACTTCTCTCACCTCATGAATGATCCCGCAGCTTTCGGTATCAAAATCAGACGATTAAATGCAAGTATAAGCGCTCAACATGTTTTCGGTGTTATAAAATATCCATACAATTTTTATGAAGGAGGAATGTATCGTGCGATACAACTTTATTAAATCGACTTATCCACGATTTTCATGGATAGAGTAACCAGGTGACCCAAACGATCCAGCGGCCGTGTTTGTTTCCGGCGTTTATTTACTGCAGCGCAAAGGCTCACGGGAGCTTTTTTCTGCTGACTTGCAGGCTTGACTTCATTTAATCCGCACAACACCCGTTCCTGCTAATCATTAAATGCTGAAATGTAAATATTTGATTTATACATTATATTTATAAAGCAGAAAAATAAAAAAAAATGAATACTTTTGTGAACTATTTTCTTCGCTCTCGTGTCTGTCTGTTTACTCCCATCTAATGACAGTTTTTAGCATTAAGCAGATCTGCGAAGAATGAGGCGGTAAAAGTCAAAGTATCACGTTTGTATTATTTTTGTACGGTGTGTACTTGCATATCTTTTATTTAATACAAAGAGAAGCGTAATAAACCAAATTCTGTAAGCCCATGTACCGTTTGAACAGTATCAAGTCCGATATTCTAAGAGCAAAGTCCTACTCCGTATCATTCACTGAAAAACTGTATTGTTCTAAATCATAATAGCAAATTAATTTATAAAAGGAACAAATCATATTAATAAAATTTGAAATTTAGAAGAAAGTTTTAGGCTTTATTAGCCTTTGAAAAATCGGGTCATCAGCGGGGAACCAGCGCAAGACTTGTTTCGGTGCCATTAATCCCCGGACAAGTCATTCTGCTAACTGGCGGCACCATGTTTGCATTTCCAATACAAACATCCCGAGCTGATGTATTACGGAATAAAGCGAATATGATGTTCCTTTGTTAAAAGGCCTACTTAAAAACGTAGCTCACATGACATAAATACAATGCGACTACACCTAACACTCATGATTAGGCCTACCAAAATTGAATAATAAAATAATAAACCATCCCACACTATGTTTCGTGGCTGTGACACGTCCTATTAACAAAATTTCTTGTTTGCTGTTTCATTGCAAACGATACTCTGTACTTGGAACTTGCCTTCATGTGTACAGCCGACCCAGATACTACAGTCACATACATGTATATACACTTTACATATACATGTTACCCTATTACGATTCTTTTATGTATTATTATAAATAGCTGTCCCGCTACGTATCCTCGGACCTTGTTTGTAATTTACATTTATTATTAATATGAGAACAGTAAACGTACTTGTTTGGATTTTATCCTGATGTAGAATTATTTCGGCATGAAATAAGGGTGCTTCATAATAAATTCCTTCTAGATGTGGTTTACAGATCCCCAAATACAACTACTTCCTTTGGGGAACATTTTCAAGATAGTATTGATCTAGTAAACAAATGCAGTATCTGGAACATTATAATAGCCGGAGATCTTGATTCCGATTCCAGCACTCCTCCTGGTCGTAATTAACGCTCCCTGCATATTGATGAGCCTACACGAACTATCGAAAATACGCCTACCTGTTGAAATATTCGAACTTCCTATCTGAACATAGAGTGACTCCTGCACCAGCTAACTTTGACCATTGTATTATTTCAATCAACATTAAATTCCAATGTAAAAAGTATCCTGTATACGTAACACACATTTGGGATTTCAAGAAGGCAGATTTTAAACAATTTAGACATTACTTGGATAGTGTCAATTGGGAATGTTGTTTTGAGTCAAATGATATAAATAGATGCTGTCTAGCCTGGTCGGAAAGTTTTTTACAAGCGGCACGGCACTGTATCCCAAATGAAGATGTAACAATCAGGCCTCACGATCCCCCGTTGTACAATACTACTTCTCTTCTTTAAAGGCAAATTCATGAGGGCACATGCTAAGGCCAAATCTAAATCGATTTTTTCCTGGGTCAATGCAATATTGACACTTCAACTGCACCTAATTTGTCACAGCCCGAGTTACTTTTAAATTGTTCAATCTATCTCTGCAGAAAAACATTTTTCTCTTAATTTAGTGCAAAAAGACAAATGTTTGTTCTCCATATAAAAAGGCGAAACAACTTCATGTAAAAATTACAGGCCTAGTATATCTTTGCTTAGCTGTACAGGATAAGTCATGGAGAAAATTATACTTAAACACGTTTTTAACTTCTCGAGAGAAAACATGATTATAAGCGCAAATCAATCTGGGTTTATACCCGGTGACTCTACTGTTAATCAGTTACTTTCTCTCTATCGTGAATTATGTTTAGCTGTTGATTTACAGAAAGAGATTAGACTTGTTTTTTTAGATAAAAGCAAGGCATTTGATAAAGTTTGGCACCAGGGCTTACTGCATAAGTTAGCCAAAAGCGGTATAACTGGAAATATTCTTTCGTGGTTCGGTGATCATTTTTCTAACCGAAAAAAAATGTGTAGTAATCAATGGCCAAAGAAATAATTCGGGACTAATTAATGCTGGCGTTCCCCAAGGTTCAGTCCTTGGATCACTACTTTTCTTAGTATACATAAACGACATTGTTAACATAGTCGAATCTGAAATCAAGCTTTCTGTCGTCGATACCTACCTGTTCCTTACAGTTGACCATCCCATTGCAGTTGTTACATCATCAAATTCAGATCTTTCCTCAGTTTTGAATCGTCAAATGACTGGTTAGTATTCTTTAATGCGCCAAAGACAGACGCTATGATTATTTCTAAGAAGCAACAACCAATAAATCACCCCCGCCCTCCACACACACAGACACACACATGCTTTTATTCCAAGGACACCAATTGAACCATGTCAGCAGCCATAAGCATTTGAGTTTGACAATAAAAGCCGATCTCAAATGGAACGAACATATTAAACAAATTGTTTTAAAACCAGCAAAGCATTTGAATATCATGAAATCCTTACAGTACGGTTTGGACCGCAAGACATTGGAAATTATCTACATATCTTATGTGCGACCTATTCTCGAGTATGCCAGTGTGGTATGGGACGGCTGTACAGTCGCTGTACACAGAATGATGAAAATCGTATGCAAAGCTTGTTGCGGCACTGGTAGTCACCGGGGCAATGAAAACTACTCCATACGTAGTGATATATATATATATATATATATATATATATATATATATATATATATATATATATATATATATGTGTGTGTGTGTGTGTGTGTGTGTGTGTGTGTGTGTGTGTGTGTGTGTGTATGTGCGTGCTAATGTGTGTGAATATATATATATATATATATATATATATATATATATATATATATATATATATATATCATTATGTAAAAAACCTAAGCCGCAGCGTACACTACACTGAACGTATCTTGCTTCGTCTTGTCCTGTGACATTGCCTAATTTCTTAAGAAGGATTATTATAGGGCTTGCCCTTCTTCTCAATTGAATTATAAAATATGTTCAAACCAAAATAACACGTTTAAGCGTGTTACAAAGTGGAAAAATATATAAGAAATGAACTTCCATTCACATTGCGTTTATCCGCTAATAGCCTGCGAGGGTTGATAGGCATGTACTTACGTGCTCCAGGGCAAATGCCTGTCAACCCCTGAAGGCCATATAACTTAGAATAAACGCATTGCAAATGAAATTCATTTCTTAAACGTACGAAACAACTTCATATGTGTATTTATATGCCCTCGTATTGTGAGTTTAAAGACAATTTTGAGATTCAATCTGGTCTTTATAGAGACGAAACTTTTAAACAGGGACATAATTCTACCAAAATAAGTATCAGTGCACGTACATTAGCTCTTTCATGTGGTCCGTATATAAAACCAAAGCTGCGGGTTTGAGAAATTGTTTACAAAGTGGAAAAGGAGCCATTGGAGATACATTCCATGTATATATCGTAACACTAGCAATGACATATGCCAAATTGTCGGGAATAGATTGAAATTTTCAGATTTTAAATCATGAAGATGAGCTTACATCTCATGAAAATGGGTAATACCCAAGCTGTCTGCCAGGCGGTTCTTCAACATATGACAAAAGCAGCTACAGTTTGAGCCATATTTAATGACATTCGATACCATTGAATTGTTGAAAACTGTTCCAAAGCTGCGTACGATCTTGAAATCCGCGTGTCTATGGAGTACAAAACAGTCATAAATCAGTGAGATGTAGAAAATATACCGCCAATCTCTGTATTTTTTGGTTAATGCCACAACGATCACTCTTTTACCCATTTACTTGGGTCACAATTTTACTTACTGATACCGATACTTGATTCATCTTTATGTATGAGATATGGTATTGTTGTTACATTAGTACATGATCCAGATTGTAGTCATTGTGAAACTCAAACCATGAACCATCCTTTTTTTGTGATATTATATTTACTACTTTTGTTTTTTATCAAATTATGTTCTCTCCGTGTGTTTATTTGTGTTTCTGTACGTCACTGCGGTGATCACTTGCGCTGTTGATCCGATGACAACACCGCCAATTCACATGAAAATCGTGTTACATACAATGTTATTCTCTACTTTCCATGCCCAACATTCTTCCAAATTATTACTTTGTCGCCAAACTATTGTGAATTTTTGTTATCTAGATACAAAGTGTTTAAAAGACGTTTGCTCGTCATATTACAACTCGCTATAATAGGTTCTCTCGACTAATACAGGACAGCAATTGAGTTATTCACATGCGTTAACTGTCTTCTGTAGCGAACTCCATTGATTAAGTAGGACCGCCTCTTTGTTACTATATAATTATCTGTGTCATACTTTTGATGCTCATCTATACCTGTCTGCGTCATTTAACACTGATGTTGCGTAAGCTTCTCTATTCTGCTCTTGATATCCATCCAAATCCTGGTCAACCTGCCGTAAGTGAACCCATAAAACTATTCTACGCAAACGTAAGTGATGGCAAGTTAGATCATGTCCAACAATTAGGACAGAGCCACAATATTGACATAATAACGTTCTCTTAAAAGATGGTTGGACGAAAGTTTTCCTAACCAACTCTTACAGCTTGATGAATTTCAACTTCCCTTGATAAAAGATAGAATAAATGGCCTTGGAGGAGGTGGAGCTGTATTTGTACGCAACACACTTCCGTGCACCAGACGTAAGGATCTCGAGGATCCTGACTCCGAATCCTTATGGGTTGAGATTGCCACCCAGAGATGATCTATCTTGATAGGCACTCGGGGATTCTTTCCTGACCAGCTTTCCTCTATTACATCTGCTTTGGAATCTCATCCACAAATGCTTATAATTACAGGCGACTTAAACGACCGTTGTCAGGCATGGAACTCCGATCTACAGTGATCGTGAACTTGGCACGTCCTTGGTAAACCTTTTCTCACCCAACAACCTCTTCCAACTCATATCTGAACCCACACGGATGGCTGAATATACTAGCAGCCAACTTGATTTACTAGTTACCGACTCCTCTGGCCAAATCCTTGACAGTAGTACTCTTTCCTCCTATTTGAAATCTGATCTTTCCGTCATATTCTGTAGTTTATCACTTTTCATATATTAGACCGCCCTTTCAAACGGGGTGTCTGGTCACATAATAGAGCCAATTTTGGCAAAGAAGCAAATATGATTTCCTTTACGTCACCAAGGCTTTTGATAAAGTTGTGTATGTAGGACTCCTTTTAAATTACGCGAGTTAGGGCTTTCTGATCCTGTCATCAAATGGATAAAAAGCTACCTTTCAAATAGAGTCCAAAGAGTCGTTATTAATGGTCAAAATGCATCCTATTTACCCGTTGAAGCTGGGGTCACCCAGGGCTCTATCCAGGTGCCTTTGCTTTTCCTTGTTTACGTCAACAACATTGTTGACGACATTTTGTGTGATATAAAATTGTTTGCCGATGATACTAGTGTTGTAAAAATTATATAAAAAAAATATATCGAAGCCTCAGGACACTAAATGAATACTGACCTTGTCAGAATTGATCACTGGGGTAATCTCTGGCGGGTTATGTTTAATGCTACAAAATCTTTTTTAGCTTTATTTCCTAAAAAGCGAATCAAACAAGCTCATCCTTCCCTGTACATGGGTAGGGCAACTATCCCCGAAGCTATCAGCCATAGTCATTTGTGGATCACACTTTCGTGTGATGTGTCTTGGGATGAACTTATCAGGCGACTAGTTTGTAAGGCCAATAAACGCATTGCTTTACTGAAAAGATTGGAATTCAAATTATCCAGAAAAGTACTGATCAAACTGTATATTACAATGATGGGACCTATTCTAGAACATGGCAGCGTAACCTTTGATAACTGTAGTTTGAAAATGTCTGATTTACTTGAAACTGTACAATTTGAGGCCGCCAAAGTATGTACTGGCGCATTAAGACATACATCAAGCGATCGCTTATTAAACGAACTGGGATGGCCGACCCCAGAAGCCGCGCGCAAATATTCAAAACTTCGATTATATTTTACAAAATGTTACATAAGTTAACCCTGGATTACTTGTCGGTACTCGTGCCTGCAAATGTATCACTTGCCACAGGTAGACAGTTGCCAAATACACCTCAACTTAACTTTAGCACCAAACGATTCAGCAGCTCGTTCATCCCATCCGTGATCAACCAATGAAATAATCTTCCTATCGACATTCGGGATTCCAATTCGTTGCCTGAATTCAAATCTAAATTAAAATTAACCTTTTTGTCAGTCGACAAAGTACTAACATTGTACTCTTTTTTAGAAATCACTTCGCTAATATATGTCATACACAACTAAGATCAGGTTGTTCTTGTTCAAATGCCGACTTATTTAGCGTCAATATCATCGCATCTACTGTTTGTTCATGTATGTATCCAGAAGAAAACAAACGCATATCTTTTTTTCATGTCCTAAATTTATTGAATCGATAATAAAGCTGCTTAAGAATGTTGCAAATATACTTGCTCCAGGTGTAAACCCAAACTTTCTTGTACATGTTGCTGGTGATATTCTTATTGATATTTGTTCACGGTAGAAGTGAGTAATCCATGGTAACAAGAAGCAAGCATTCACCTTTGCTGAATGCTGAGCCAGTATTTTACCCAGTGTTGCAGCATTATACACAGAAGGATGCAACAACACACAATACAATTTGAATTGATTCAAAACTCATGAAAGCAGGATAGGGCAGGGTCGTAGGAAATAAAATTATGTCCTATTTTGTCATTGTTTATCTCTAATTTCAGTGCTAAGCACATCGGAAACTGTTATTCAATTTTGTAACCACTGAGAATTACCTAAACATGATATGTTGGGGGGGGGGGTAAAAATACGTGCTTTTTTGATGATTACACTTCAACACTCCCAAATAGCAGGGACTACGATGTACCCATGCTTCTTTGTTTACATAAGCACTGCCCAGCTATGCAACTGAGAACGAGGCTGCTGATTTGACCGCTAATCTCGCAGCTCATTTAACCCAGGTCAGCATCTTGACTGTACACCATGGCATATTTTCTCATGGTTCATTTACTGTGGCTCTTTTCTCGGAGTTTTTGCAGGCATGCATGTTACCTCATCAGTTGACTCAGCTTGATACCATGCTCATTAGCAAAACGCGCATGCGCAGTGATCTTCAGTAACATGCGGATGGAGACTGGATATCACTAGAAAGCAGGAAAAATAATTATATTATTTACATCATGTTTTGATTTAGCGACTGTAACTATATTGTTAAATACTTCTGGCTTAGAAGGCACCATAATCCACCACCAAACATTGCTAATTATCACAATGCTGTAGTAAGTAATGCCGAAAACCAAACTCAGAAGAATTTTGGTACTTGTGCCACTGTGACTAATTATAAATTTTTACGTCCTGTACACCTCCGATCTCTCAGTAGTTACATCTCCATGTGACAAAAAGACAAAAAAACAAGTAACCAAAATGAATATTGTGTACACTGTATAAACAAATACAAATTCCTAGCATTTTGGTCGTCGCCTTCAGACAATTTCCACAATCACCCATTTCTTACAATTGGGTTTAAAGTCAAGATGCCCTGATTTTTTGTCAGAAAGACAGAAATTTTACTTCTCTTATAAAGCCTATAGGTACCCCAATAGCAGACACTTTTCGCACCTCTCTGGCTGTTGTCTTGTTTCCATTTTATGTATGTGTAACTGCTCAGGCATACCCTAAGCTATTCTGTTGATGTTACATAATATTTCATGCGACACCCACATTTTCCATATAAAGACATATTTAGAGCAGCCCATGTTTAGCCAATTGGGGTGGCATCTTTTTCCCAACAGTATAATATGCTTTTGGTGACACTTAATGTCTTCACAGATTTTTACTCGTGATTACGAGATAACCATCTGGTAATTGTAAATCTCGTAATTTCGAGATAGTAACTCGTAATTACGAGATAGTAACTCGTAATTACGAGATAGTAACTCGTAATTACGAGATAGTAACTCGTAATTACGAGATAGTAACTCGTAATTACGAGAAAGTAACTCATAATTTCGAGTTGATATCTCGTATTTGGTAACTATGAGATAACTATCTCGTAATTACGAGATAATGTTCCTTGTGTACGGCTCAAGCCCCCATGTCCAAGGCGCGACAATGCAATGGTACTTGTTTTGATGATTTAACTGAACTTGCAAAGGGGTAACCTCGGATATCTTGATATTTTTCTTGTCACATATTTGTTAACATTTTGACCACATGCTTAAACATGCCAAGTTTACGTTTTGAAAGCAAGAGTCTCAACGAGAGGTGAAGTAAAGGTCATCTGCTGTCGGTCAGTGTGCACAGAAAAGGTTGGTTTAGATAACCAATTTCGATACCTTGTAAACATAAACCGTACGTATATCAGAATGCTGGGTGCACGTGCATAGTCCACTAAGAGCTTTATGACTAAAGAGACCTGGGAGGATACAGTGTCTGTGCATGTGATAATAACTTCAGCACGTGTACACGTGGACCCGAAGACGCGCTTTTGAGGCGGGCGTTGCTCAGTGAGTTGAGTCTTGTTATGTCTGCGTGCCAACCCAGACATATTGTTTTTGTAGTTCTTTATTCTTTCTTTATTTTCTTAATACCTTTCCGCCATATTTTTTCACGCAGTTTTCTGAGTCATTACACAAGTTACAACATTGAAATTTCACATATTATGAGATCCATACCTGAAATTGTGCACCTGGTGTGTATTTATTTATATTTCATTAATTATTAAAGTTATGGGTAAAAAAATAAAAAACTCCTATTCAGCTATTAACTGAAAAAACCACTGGTAGTTGTATTAGCCAATCACATTACATCGATTGACAATACACCTGTTGCCTGGTTACTCTACTACTACTGTGCAGCAGGTTGTACCTCATGATGATTTCACAAAACAGTATCAGAGGGGGTTTAAAAATCTCCAATTGGCACCCAGACAGATTTGCTTGAAAATCTATCCATTCTAGTTTCCTTTTTGTTTTTATGTTTTGTGTTTGGGTTTTTCATATCAGAAATTCTTTTCCGGATATAAAAAATCAGTTTTGGATATCAAAAATGCTTGCACCGAATACCTAACTCTTTGATATCACAAATTGAATTCTACATACCAAAACTTCGTCATTTAGAATCACAACTTAAATATAGATATATACATATATAATTTATATATATATATATATATATATATATATATATATATATATATATATATATATATATATATATATATATATATATATATCATCAAATATTTTTACATGCCAAATGTTCATTGTAAGTTGGCCTGAGTTCTTGAAATCCCTTTTTTTTTTTATTTATTTAAAATGTATTTTTCATATCAAAAATGGCAACAATTTCAAGAGGGGTGCATGTGCTTCAATGGTTGGTCCCTTTTATATGGATCTGTTGGTGACGGAAATGTGGCAAGCAAGAGTGACAGTGCACCTGCCGTAGTGTAGGCTGGAATTACCATTCTCCTGCGCAGACTCGGTTGCGTTCCCAAGCTCACTTCAGCTTAGCCCCAAGGGACCTCCCCTCGCTCTGTTAAGCTTGCGGGTGGGTCCCAACTCGACTCCGCTTCAGCCAGGTAGTTGACCCTTCTAACCGAGATATGTCCCGTATTACGGCATACCCCAACGAAATCCACCCACCGTTTTATTCCTTAGGGTGGTGGCGCGCCGGGCGCTATATAATCGGATATGTTAGAGCAATATAATATGCGATATTCCATGCATTTACACGCTAACCGGAGAATTCGTCTGTTTTTGCCGGCCATGACGGTTGACCAGTTATGCGTCTACGCATGCGTGACCGGAAAAATGCGAATATCAACAGACCGCCGTGTGTGAGGCGCGCCACAACAAGGATGAACGGAGGAGTTGCATTTTTTAAACGTGTGCAGCGTATTTGTGGTGTTTTATCTCTGTAAATACGTATAGTGGTTTGCTTAAGACTTTGACATGGGTAAAGAGTGTAAATAATCACTTAAGGAATCTTAAATTTAAGAAAATGGAATCTATAGTGTAATTACTCATAAAATAGAAATGGGGTTTTGTGTGCATTAACTAGGGGGGGGGGGGATTTCAGAAGAAGACAGGTGGATATTCAATGTATTCTGTAACCTCACTAACTTCCTCCAGTTATTTTGGGAAAGTTTTCCCAGGAAAACTGTCACCCAGGTCTTTCTTCAAGACTTAATTTATATGTAACAAATGTAGGAATAGAAGACAGTGTACACCCCCAACCCAACCCTACAAAAAAAAAAAAAAAAAAAAAAATCAGATTGAGGATTGCCAGGAAAGATTTTCTTTTAGCTTTACACATGTCAAAACGAGAGGTGGAAATGTAAAAAAAAGGTTTGCTTGATTTACTGGAAATGTAATGATACTTTTCTCCTTTAAAGTCTGTCCCAGAAGTACAAGTGAGAAGAGCCACCCATAATTGCAGCGTTTTTAGCACCAACATTGTTCCATCTCCTCAGTTGGCCTTTCATGAGACTTTTAAGTGGTGAAATCACTATTGTGATATGTTTTGGCAAGAGAGCGGGAAGCTGAGAATAGAGCTTAATTTTAAAATTCGGTTTAGTTACACCAAAGCAAATGTCACTTTATGATAAAAAGAATATGATAAATTTTAAGTAATGTGAATGGATGAATAGAATGGGTCTGTCTTAAGAAATTTATGCGCACTACAGCCATGAGGGTACACCACCCCCACTATGCCACACTGAACATAATTACCCCCCCCCCCCCCGCAGTGGTCTACGACAGTTACAAACTTGCATAATTGTACTTGACATCTGGTTAAGAAATGTCAAATTTTGATCGCGTTCTCTTGACTTTAAAGGGGTAATGCAGTGATAATTTACAATTTTTTAGTTGTTTTATATAATAAATGTGGACCCATGACAAAAAAGGGAAATCCCAACAAACACTGCAACAATAAACATCCTGCACCAGAAAGGTAAAACAAACCAATGATGACACCTACTCCTCACTTTGAAAGTCTCCAAACAATAAAGCTCTATTTCGCTGACAACCCTGAGTTAATATTTCAACATAATATAGCAAATTTGTGACATATGAGTAAATACTGTCAAATTGGAGTAATATTTGACATTGAGTAAATATGTACTGAGGCATGTTAGAAAAAATGGAAGTCATTGGCATTTAAGTTAAGAAAATGTTACGAAAATATAATCTTTCTTGATTTGATTTGATTTGTTTATTCGCCAAACAACCCAATAAAATCATAATATGTACAATATATAACACAAATATTGGCAGGAGGGAAAGAAGCATATACATGCTTATAGAATCTCCTTTATGATAAAATTAATACATTTATATTACGGAACACTGATGCAAAATCAGAATACATGCATACATATATATATATATATATATATATATATATATATATATATATATATATATATATATATATATATATATATATATATATCAAATTCGTTAGTTACATAACACCGTACATAGATTAACTTCCTAATAGTAAAACAAACAAACATAAACAAACACAGACACAAGAGGATAAAGTACGGATCGAACGATCATAGTGAAAGTAAATGCAATTTTAATGGACTTTTGAACATATGATAACTTGTTTTTAATGACTGGTGGAATGTTATTCCAAATTTTCACACCATTATATTTTATAGAAACTGTTTAACTTTTGTTCGGCATCTTATTACGTGTAAATTCTGACATTGTCGTGTATAATAATTATGGATAGAACTGTTCTGTGCAAACATTTGTAAGCAGGCATCTGGAGATGAATTTAAAACAAAAGTTGTAACAATTTAAATTATGCTAATTAGCAGCATTTGAAATTTTAAAACTTGAATATCTTCAAAACTATTAAAGATAGAGATGTCATTTTAACTTCTACTAGGGGTTATTGGCCATTGTGCATGTAATGAATCTAGAGCAAAACTTGTAGCTTTATAAATTATGCTAATTAGCAGCATTCGAAATTTTCAATCTTGAATATCTTTAACACTATAATAGAAAGAGATGTCATTCCAACTTCTTGTAGGGGGTTGTTGAATATTGCGCACCTAATGAATTACAAATAAAAGTTGTAACAATTTAAATTATGCTAAATAGCACCAATAGAAAATTTAAATCTTAAATAACGTCAAAGCAATAAAGGATAGAGACGCCATTCCAACTTCTTCCCGTTATGGAATAGTTGTACATTGCCATACCAATATGCTTTGAAGACACACACACTGATTTGCTATGCAGCAAATCATCTTTCCTAGTTTATGTTTTGTTCTTATGGAATTCATCAGGCCCTTAGTTATCCAAGGTTTATGTCTGTTGACTTTCTTTCGTATATTAACAATAGGAAAACAGTTATCATATACCTATTTAAAGTCTCTGTAAAATTATGTGTACGCTTCTTGAGGATTAGATAGATTATAAACATTACCCCATGCAAGAGTGGCAAGTTTTTCAGTAAATGCATTAATTGCGGAGTTTTTTGTTACACGTTTCTGTAATATCTGGATCTCATACCGACAATTTACCATAACCAGGTAAAGAACAATTAGGTAAACTTGTAACTGTCGTTGGCCAGCTCTTTGCTACCGATAGCCCCAGGGTGTTTAACCTCACAGAAAACAAGCATGCCTTAAATGTCCGAAATGTGAATATTAAAATAGAATGATGCCAAAAGATCAAATAAATTAGCAAAACTGTCAAGTCTAAAATCTCTAAAATTATCGAATTCAGACTTTCTAGCAATATCTGGATATTTACAGCAAAATTTGTATAAATGTTTGATCAAAAGTACCTCTTTGAATCCCCTTGTAATTTTTTTTTTCTAGTTGCAAATTCCCGAAATTTTGAACAAATACAACCAAATTTAAAATTTTGTGACAAAAATGTATAATATATCGAACAGCTGCCGAAATATTACTGTCAGAGAAAGGATAGTTAACTGCCTCAAAGTTAAACTCATCAGTTTTGTGATAGACTTTAATTCAAAACCTGTCATTAGTGATCCGCATATCCAAGTCCAGAAATACATCTCTGAGACAATCTGAATTGTTACCTTCCAAAGGGATATCTTTTGGGTAAATGTCTTCAGAAATGTCAATGAAATTTCGTACATTTACACAAACAATGTCATCAATATTCCTTGCGTTGTTTGATAATTTTGAAGCCATCTGAGAGTCCTTTCTCATCAATTTATTCATATACTTAAATTCAAGCCAGGTTAAATGTAAATCAGCAAGTATAACGGGGAGCAGGTGCTACCCATTGGCATGTAGTTTATTTGTTGAAAAACCAATGGTCCAAATTGAACAAGAGTATTATCCAAAAGAAATTTTATCGCATGTATCAAAGATTCAACAGTATGCGATTTAACGTTAATTTTTTAATATTCATTATGAGACCAATATGTTTTCTTTGAATAATATTTATGTACGGTTTACCATTATATTCAAACAGTTTTGTGATTAATGCTGAAATAAAACGTTTGATATTTTTTGCTTTTGAATCTTTGATTTTAGATACAAACTCGGGAGAATTATTAATACTTCAAAAGCAATTTATTTCACAGTTTCTGGAAACTGCATCACAGCATTTATGGAAAGATTTCTAATTGCAGTCAAACACAGGGTTACTTCTTTCGATAGTTGTTTTGTTGTTCATTTGGAAGCAACAGCTATGAATCTTGACTTAAAAGGGTTTGTATGTAATCTGGGTATCCAGAACAAGAGTGGAATAGAGTCCTCTTCAGAAATTTTGATATTGTATCTATCAAATTATCAATGGATTGTTTGTGTAATTTGATGCACCATTTCCTCATATGTCTGAAATATTGTTTATGCCAAGTTCATTTTTCTAAACATCCAGATAATATCTTTTGCAGATGATCCCAAAATTTGTTACCTGCCTTATCAATGGTAGTGATTATAAATCTTAAATTTCTTGTAGTTCTTTGACTGCTTTTGAAACCTTAACCTGCTTTAAATTTACCGTACTGAAATCCATAATGTGGGATTTGTAACGATAAATTCTATTTCTAAAGACTCTTTTCAAGTTTGATAACTATCCCTCAAATTTCTGAAATTCAATTTTTCTTTCTTTTCCCATTTCATACAGTAGGAATCAAAAGCAATACTTGTATCCTGAAAAATACTGTCAATATTCAACTTAGGATATATCCGAAACTCTATACCTTTTCCATAGTATCTTTTAATACTGAATTTTGTATTGTATCCAAATTACCTGTAAATATTTGTTATATGTCTGCCAGACATTGTGATAGTTTTTTATTCACATTACGTTAATATATTCACGGCGATATAATTCCGCTGCCTGCATTTTATAAAGCAGTTGCCCGCATTAGGTGAAGAATCTCCTCCGTTCATCCTTGTTGTGGCGCGCCTCACACACGGCGGTCTGTTGATATTCGCATTTTTCCGGTCACGCATGCGTAGACGCATAACTGGTCAACCGTCATGGCCGGCAAAAACAGACGAATTCTCCGGTTAGCGTGTAAATGCATGGAATATCGCATATTATATTGCTCTAACATATCCGATTATATAGCGCCCGGCGCGCCACCACCCTAAGGAATAAAACGGTGGGTGGATTTCGTTGGGGTATGCCGTAGTACGGGACATATCTCGGTTAGAAGGGTCAACTACCTGGCTGAAGCGGAGTCGAGTTGGGACCCACCCGCAAGCTTAACAGAGCGAGGGGAGGTCCCTTGGGGCTAACTTCAGCTATAATATGAAGGTGCTTGACGCCGGGAACGAAAGAGAAGAGTGGGATTTAGGATAAAAAATAAATACAAGAAAAGTCCAGCGTGTGGCAAAGGGCAATAATCTGGTGCAGTTAATTAATACGGGACAAATACAAAATAATTATGTACAAATAACAGATGACAATACAAACTAACTTTGAATACGATTCAAAAACAACTAAATTATGCTCATAATTCATAATTATGAGGACACCTGAAAAATATGCGCCTACGTAATACACTAGTGGTGGTGACTGAAGTAGAAGTACTTGTCAGTATGTTGTTTAAAACGTGTTTATTTTAATTGGATAACCCCAAAGTACATGATAAATATTTATGTTCGGAACGAGCGAGACTCAAACTTGCAACCTTTGGCAACAGTCGCCTGGCTGAAATGAGAAACGCAGATATCCACTCGACCAAATCCTCATTCCCACAAGAATGGCTCAATGGAGGTAGTTATGTGCGAGTGCCATATCAACACGGTTATCCAGTATATGTACTGATTCGGCATTTATTTCCAGAATCGGAGACTTAAATCCGCCAGCATTAAGGAAATGCCGAAAATATATATTTTATGTTGGGAACGAGCAAGACTCGAACTGCAACCTTTGGCAACAGTCGCCTGACTGAAATGGGAAACGCACCTGCCACAGATCTCCTCGACCAAATCCCCATTCTTAAAAGAATGGGTCACTGGAGCCAGGGACGTGTTATAGATAACACGTCCCTGCTGGAGCATAGACCTGCTTTCAGATAGCAGGTCCATGAATGGAGGTAGTTATGTGCGAGTGCTCCATCAACACATGATTTATCTTGGGGTTCTCTAAACACGGAGACTCACACTGTACATACAAAACGCACAGGTCATAACAATGCACAATAAATGACTAGGTACTAGAATATTGTTATAAATTCGGTTTCAACGTAATTAGCGGAACAATTCAGATTTTCCACCTGAAAGTCCCCCGTAAAGCGTACCAACAACATGCAGGTAGGGACTGAAGAGGAACTATTCCACCCACAGAAGCACAAAATGGCTTGAAGCATAAATGCATACTCAGATACTGCTTGGTGTGGCTGAAGCAACCTGGCGGCAACACGCACTGCCACTGCTGAGCCGTCGACCCCCGCAACATTTGGAATTTGAGCATGCAAAATGATGCATTCTGGGGAGTTTCAAGTATCTTGCCTTCACATGGTTGACGAAATCACAACATTTTAGTCATTATTGTACTGATTTGGCTATTTTCCCTCACATTGTACAAAAATCTTATGAAAATTAGTAAAAAATACATAAAAAAAACATCGCGCTGTTATCAATTAAGATAAGACAGATTTTGTATTCATATATGTAAGACTTTAGAGAATTTTTGCACAGATATTATGTTTATTAATTCGGGGGAATTAACAGATAAATTATCCCGCAGTTAGTAAATTGTTTATGTTCTCTACAAAAGTAAGAAGAAAAAATACATTAAGATAATTACCAGCCCTGAATGTACTTAGCTTTTATCACTGAATGTTGATTGATAATGTTTTATGCAAACATATGCCGGGATGGTGCAATTATATTGCTGAAAGCACACCAAACTATGATGCATGAAACGAGAGTACCAAATGCCTAGAAAACCTTGCCTTGGCTTATTTCCATGGTGGACCACAACATGAAAATAGCAGAAATGGAGGTATGAAATCGGAAAAATACTAAGTTGCTTTGCACAGGTTTGTAGCTGAAATGCTTTAATAATTTATGAATTGTAAGATTAATCTAAATTTTCAATAAATTAATATATATAAATAAATATAAGCACCAAGGGCGTAATTTTTATAGTTCCAGGGACGTTCTATATATATAAATTGCAGGTCCCTGTTAACATTAAGATACTAAAACTATAAATGTATAAAGCGGTCCTTCTCCAGTACTCCCATCTGATGCAAGAATGATTTCACCTTATTTTTGAAAATGTCTTACATTCACTCCCTTTTATATACCCTGACAGGTGCTGCATGGGGATAGGTATCATCATGGTCCAGTAGTACCTGCAATTACCGACCTCAGTCCCCACCTGGTCAAAACGACCAGATTTCCTTGGCACGGGCGCTTTTGCAATGTTAAATGACCTGACGTGCTGTCAATTGCAGCAGCAAATTTACATTCCCTGGTTCATTTTCTCAATAAATTTCTTCACATGAGAAAAACTTATTTTGGGTAAATTAAGTAGCATTTTCAAGAACTGTAATGCAAAATTTTGCTACAATACTCCAGTTTGACAGCCTTAGAGCAACTGCAATACGCGACCGACCAGCAAAATCACTCCCACAAACAACCACATGTGAAAAAAAACCTGCTCGTTCAAATCAACAGTAACCAAGTTGTTAGACAAAGTTAACAGAAAAGCTGGTCAACGTGTGCCGTTATTTTGCAGTAAAGTCAACTCAAACACAGCGTTTTATTTCAACTTGTCCGGACGGTCAACTTGGGCCGAGGAAAAAGCATACTGCTGCATAGCTGCTGCATGGAGCCACGATGGGTGCGGAATCGGTATCTAGTATCGCCTGGTTTCAGGTGTCCATTCTCCGAGTTACCAGAGCAAACGGTCTTCAACGTATTTTTAAAAGATGATTTACAATCTTAACTGTAATGTGCCCGCTCGGTTGTGTCTGAAGCAGTCATCATCATTGGTTATAAATGCAACAAAAGAAACATGCATGTACACACATTGAGAGCCATTTTAAACTTGCGCAATGCATTGTTGGAAAAGAAAATCACAGTGAATAATGGCCACGCATTTTCAGCACGGTCCCGGGTGTCCGTTTTCCGAGTTACGAGGGCAAACAGTCTTTAAAGTACTTTTAAAACATGACTTACAATCTTAACTTTAATCTGCCCGCTCAGTTGTGTCTGAAGCAGTACTAATCGTCAGTTACAAATCCTAATGCGACACAGCACACTCAAGCGCCATTTTGAACATTGCACGGTTAATCCATTGATTGCGGGACAGTCTCACAAAAGTACACTTGATTTGGATATCAAAGTGAATCACAGCCACAGCATATATATCATCATTGATGCTCTGAAATAATTGCAAAATATATACTTTTGGTTTCATATATTATAATGCTCTTCCCACCCCCACTCGGCAAGATCGTCCCAATGCTCATTTACAAACCATTGGCATTGGGTGTGGAACTCACTATTTTCACAATGGCAGCAGGTCGATTGGCTATTTTGAAGAGATAGCATCGAAAATATATGTTTGATTGGTGTTAAGGGAAGGTTAATTTGTCGAATGAATGTAATGTACAATATATCATGGGACTTTTCCAGAGTGAGCAGTACCTGAAAATGTAAATACAACGACAAAAAGTGACCAGTTGTAGGCCCCAAAATTAGGATTTTATGTCAGACATAGAAGTCGCCATGGGGCAATGAAATAAGGGTCAGCAATAGGCTGAGTGGTAAGTGCCCCACTGCGTCAAAGACGAAGCTCAATGGAGAAGGTTGACCCCATAGTGGATACAGGTCCGAAAGTATACTGGAGAGTTTTTATATAAGTGGTAACAAAGGTCTCCCCATTGACACGCGCTGCAGGTGGAGTGGGGTTTGGGGGAGAGACTTCATTGCGCGCACTTGACAAGGCATCTGTGTCATGTGCCTGTGCTTGAAGCATGGAAGGCGGACAGTCTGCCACTGGTGCGCTCCAGGTTGAGAGCCCATGCCTGGATATGTTACACCTGCTCCGGCTAGTCTGAAGACTTCCCGCCTGGCGGCAGCACACCTGTTATTCACATGGCTAGAACAAGAACAGGCAGGGGATGTTTGTCGCCCCCTATGTCGAGACATTCATAACCTGAGGACCATTGTGAAGACAGAATACTGCTGGTGTGGGAGAGAGACCTTCGATCCCCTGCAATCATGCATTTGGATTTACCAAGACCGAAAGAAAAATTCCAGTCATCAGCATACGCATAACAAATATTAATCAGAGTTTGTAAGCCCGACACCGTGGACGAAATAAGGGTTATATGATCTGCATAGGCAAAGCTGTTGATTTTTGTATTTTCAAAGCGGACACCGTGCTTGGCACTTTGTAATTGAGACAACAGCGCATCAATAAAGACATTGAAGAACTTGGGGGGGAGGGGGGGGGGGCAGAATGCTGCCCTGACCCGTGCCACGATATACATGGAAACGATCACTGGATGAATTTTGCCATTTAACAACAGCAAATAAGTTTTTGTACCATTTCAAAAGAAGTAAGCAATCAGTGACATCTATAGCTCCCATAATTTAAAAAATAAGCCTTCATACCATATTTTGTCCAAACATTTTTCAGCGCAAAATACTCGGTTACCAGACAAAGCGACTTGTATCAACATTAAAATTTTGCACATCTGTGGCAATTAATGAGTTACTTCATGTGATTAAGAATAAATAATGGATTTCCCTCTAAGAAATTAGGCAAAGGGGTTGAAACATCATTCTTGCATTTTCTTCCATTATTGTATATCATTGTTACAGTAAAATTGTTACACCAAACATGATAATTCATGAGAGCCTCCCTTTAAATATTTGGCATCAGCTGTATGGTGTCGGGCTATTAAACGTTTTACATTGAACCCTTTATTAGTTGGACTACAAGACTAAGGGTAGACTTGACTATAGAGTCACTGAAAAACGTGACGAAAAGTGTGCGCTTAACTTGCATGGTTGAAGGGTGTCCTGACGCTGGACAGATAAATACAATTAAAGGTCAGGTTTCACGATTTGTGGAAATGAAACACAGGATAAAAACGCGAGTTGCTCAAAGTATATATCCTGATTGACAATTGAGAACAGTTGTCATATGTCTAATGCTACGGAACGAAATTGATGCGGGATGGGATACCCGTTTGAATTCGGCGCTGAAATGTCGGACTTTTTTCCCGAAATGGTTTTTGTGGGACGTTTGCGTCAGTTGTAGGCGTGTTGCCATGGATATATGTGGATTTCAATAGAATATCAGTGAGACATGCATGTAAAAATAGTTTTGGAATAAACCCATGAGTTGCAGCTTGTTGGTATGCACAGAAACGGAAAAATCTTGTCAAACATGAAGTGGGATGGTGGTCCAGATGGGAGCTTCATTTCAAACCTTCCTGTGTTGGAGCTCCGTCTGACGACGTGGCGGTCCTAGGCCTACTATCCCACATCTTATTTGCACGAATGATTGACTGCACAAACGAACACACAATACTTTATTGTAGATAAGGCCCTATGTGAGCCATTGCACCAACAGATGTTCCAGGTTCACCCTCTCTAGCCTACCCCCTCCCTCCCCCTGTAGGCCTATATTAGCACCAAACCTTGATTGACTGAACGTCACGAGCGCCCGTGGCTGCATCCCATGCGCAAGCGAGCCTCAGATACAGCAGGCTTTCTTTCACCTTGACAATATAATGGATTGGCAGGTTTCATGTGAAGATTTTGGCTTTTTTTTAATCTGCCAGGTCCTCTGCATTTTGAGTGGATAGAGGGAGACTGCTCCATTGTCAAACAACAGATGGGAAAAAAAAGAAGAGCTAAGTAGTTTATTCGAGCTGGGATAAGAGATAAATTGCTCTTGACCGAACATTGTATCTGTAGCATTCTTGAACAGTGTTTGGTACAAGGTTTTGCAAATATTGTGGGGCATCTCCATTGCGAATTTTGAAAAACAGAATACGTTTACTTTCGTCATGACGTTCGGACAATTTTTCAAGACGGGCTCTTTAAAAATTAATTCATGATTTGTGCCAGATGTGGCCCCTGTTATAACTCTTGCTGCGGCCAACTGTACGTTTTCTAGTTGTTCCGATTCCTGTTCAGTACATTTTGCCAAAACGACTAACCAATATTCGAGAAGTGAACAGATTAAGGATAGATAAAGAATTTCGAGTCTCTTCTTGCTAAACAAAACTGTAGATATTCAAGTACGTTTACCATTACATGCCCCTAGTTACTAAGCTCTTAAAGAGACCATGTTAGGTGGCTACGAAATATTAAACCTAAATGCTTGTGTTCGTTTTGGTTTTGCAGAGTTTCATTCATGAAGTTGAGATCCGAATGTTGCAAGGGTTTTTGTTTCTTAGAGATGGTTATGCTTGTAGTTTTTGCAGGATTAAATGATATCAGCCATTGTCGCGACCAGTCCTCTATATCCTTCAGGTCAGTGTTGAGAGAGCTTGTGGGGACATTGGCCCCGTCAACTTTTTATAAAAAGTGTTGTAGTGTCGGCAAATAGACGCATAAATGACAGCACTATTTCAACGATGTCATTTATATAAATAAGAAACAATAGTAGTCCTTGGACCGATTCTTGGGGGACACCTGCCTTGACTCTTCCCCACTGAAACTGTCCAACCCTAACAACAACCATGTGCTTTAGCCTTTCTAACTAGTCACCAAACCACAGCAACAGGAAATCATTCACTCCCGACTTTTTCAGTTTGAATAGGAATCACGGTCGAATGCTTTGGTGGATGTCGCAGAAAACTACTTTGACCACCTTCTGCAGATGGACTGCCCCACAAAAATGATGATATGAGTAAACAAGTTGATTGGCTGCGCTATCACCCGGGATAAATCCGGACTGGCTTTCTGATATAACTATGTTATCCCGAAAGAAATTAGAGACGCCACTTGCTACTTTATACAGAAAATCATATCTGTATAGTGACTCAATGAATTCTATATATGTACGAAATGGTATCATGTATCTCTAATGATTTAAATAGCATCCTGGTATTATCTAATCTAATTTTCTGAAATAATCTTTATGATATCAATATGATTCTTCATATAAGCAAATAATAGTATCTTGTGTAGTGTCTCACTTCCGTCCATATGAACTAGTATCTTGTACTGTACTAGAGGAACACTAATACCATCGCTCATGGTACTGACTAAGTCATTTATTAAGTTGGCAAGGTGTAATTTTAGCTTCCCATTGGGAGTTCAATCACTTTTTGAAGACGGTAGGAGATCCTGCAGTAACTACGAGGTCAGACAAACTATTCCAGTCAGATATTAATTGTGCACTTAGGGCATTTTTTCCTTCTCTTGGTTTCTGTAGGTTTGTATAACTTCCATCTGTGACCCCTGGTAGTACTTGCAGTTGCATATGTAAAAAAACTAGTAGTGTCTATGCGATCCATTCCCTGTAGGATTTTCTACTTGTATCATGTCGCACCTGCGGCTTCTATGATATAATGTTGGAAGCTTTAGTGTGCAGAGTCTTTCTGTGTGTAACAGAGTTGATAACTCACGAACCAGTTTAGATGTCTTCTCTGTACTCTCTCTACGGCTGTTTGGTCCAAAGTGTAGAACAGGCCCCATATAAGGTTACCATAGTCCAAATGATATCTGACTGCAGTTCTGTATGATAGTGGTAGTGTATCCACGTCCAGATTTTCGAATGATGGTGGAATTTCAGTTGGCCGTCTACTATAACTAGTTCCAAGATCTTTCTCTTCCAACATCGTCTCGAGTGGCTGATTAGACATAGAATATGCATGGTTTGGGTTGTTCGCTCCTATATGCATTACTTTACATTTATCCAGGTTGAAAGGAAGTTACCATTCTTCGGACCATGTTGACAAGTTGTTTAGATCTTCTTGCATATTCTTTATATCAGCTTGATCCATGACCTTGGAATAAACCTTCCTGTCGTTTGCAAATTTGACTGAACAGTGTAGGGCTGAAATTAAATCATTAACATAGATGACAAACAGGATCGGGCCCAGAACTGATCCCTGGGGATACTACTAATGACTTCTGTCCAGCTTGATTCAGCTCCCCCTAATACAACTCTCTGGTTCCTACCTGTCAAGAACTGTTCATGTTCGAAATCCTTTTGTAATTTCCGTGTCATTGCTCGAAGTTCGTTTCTTTGTCTTGGGAATTCAACGTAGTCTCAGTATTCTTCGGTATCTGTATGGTACTTCCATGCTGGATATTTTTTCTTCCTTTTTTCATGGCTTCATGTGTCATGTTTATGTTCTTTCTTATGGTACGGGGTGTACTTTGAGGTATGCTCTCTTCTATTTACCGGTTGGACTTTGCGAATATTCGCCAGGCCTCTTGTCTGTCTAGAAACTGGAGTGTATTTCACTCAGATGACCAGCCTGTAGTCTGTAGTTAGTGTTTTTTTTTCTTCGCAGTTTCCTTTATCGAAATTAGGCTTTGGTTATACACTGCTGGTTGTGTTCTAATAGCATTCAACTTGAAAACTGAAACATACATGGTCACTTGAACCCAAGCCTGGCAGATATTCAAGGTTGGATATCATGCCGTCTTCGTCACTAAATATCAAGTCTAGCAGATGTGGAGTGTTGCCCAAAATGTACCTCTTTGGTTCTATGACATTTTGGAATAGTAAACAGTCCTATATGGTATTTACAGATTTATGAGTGAAATGGTTTTAGTGGCCAGTGAGATACAGTCATTTCAGTTCATTTCACTAAAGTTGAAGTCTCCAGTTATTACCAGATGTGCAGGTTTCCGTTCCACCACTTCTAGTTCACATAGTTGGTCAGTGTTGCGAGATTGTTCAGAGTAGCCACCACATGGACTTCTGCAAAAGCAGCTAACCAGTAAGGTGCCAGTTCCATGTAGTTTTATCCTGGTCCATAGTTGTTCCTTATACTTAATTTTTTGTGGTGTAAGTTCTGTAACAATAATGGTATTTTTGACAAATATTACTATTGCTCTTAACCCACTATCAGAGTAAAGTCTCCCATGATAATAATTTTAATTACTCTGTCTTAGAAATAAAACACAGAACACAAACTATCATAATGATACACTTTATTTGGCCGCATCAGAGGAACTTCACAAGAACAAAACGATTTAGAAAATAAATAGATAAAAGAAAATAAACAGAAAAGCAAAAGAACAGTCAAGCACTCTCCCGCTGAAGAAAAACAAATTTCAAAAACATTAAAGAAAGGGTGGGAGGTCGAGAAGGAACAGTTATCAGCAGACGAGACAGGCGATGTTGACTGGACCAATAACAAAGACTGAATGAAGAAAAGCGGGAAGAAAGAAACAAAGCACCAGCGGGAGAGGCAAGATCACATGATCACACGTACCTCCCATCAACATAACAATAAGGCTCATTTTAATAGCCAAAGCAATTAAACTTTTTAATGTAATAAAATGCAAAATTTTTCTGTTTTAGAAAGAAAACACACAACCTAAACTATCATAATGATACACTATATTTCGTCGCATAAGAGACTCTTGACAAAAAACAAAAGAAGAAAAAGAAAGAAAATAAACAGAAAAGCAAAAAAACAGTCAAGCCCTCTCCCGCCAAAAACCAGCGGCCACACCAATAGAACAAAAACAAAACATACCCCCCCCAAAAAAAAATCCTGATCATGACTGAACCATTCAATATAAATTTACATATAGATCAATGTAATAATCCATAAGTGTGATACCATGTAAAAGACCTCATTCCAAACTATACAGAAGCACAATGCATAGATCAATGCTATCCAATACTGATGTACTTGATTATTGAACATTTTCATACCACAACAACTCAGAGGCTGGTAAATCAATTCCTCTCATCATATATATGACAATACACAAAGTCATGAATACAATTATACGATTAGGAAAAATTATGAAATAATTATTATCACAACGCTCACACAAGTACCATCAATACATTCAGAGAAAATTAATTAAGGCATATGAATAAACTCACAGCAGGCAAACAGAAAATAAATACAAATGAAAGAAGGAAAATAAATAAGACAATAAACCAATGAAAGTTATGCACAAACAAGACGGAAAGAGCACGGTACTTATGAAAAATGTAACAGCAATGAAGAGAGACTGCCTTTTAAACACACAAAAAAACCACCATAAAGTATATGTATCTGCCGGGCATACTCATTTGTCAATAATGAACCATGAAATCAGCAGATGAACTGCAAAATCGTGTGAAACAAATAAACCAAAATTTAGCGACGAACAATAACACATGAATTTTACCTGTTAAATGAATGACATCTTCCCCAATCTAAAGGGAAAGCAAAATAACGATCCGAAATCTCAATTTGACAAATAACGACGAAACCATGAAAGACAAGTAACACAACTCACTGTTATGTGGTGATAAGTTTAAAACCATAAAGTTAAATTTGTTGTATAAAATGTATATTGTGGCTGCGGAATTAAGCTGCAGTGCAAGCACATTTTGAACTTGAAACAGTTAGAGTACCAAGTGTCAGCATGCCAGGAAGTGTTGAGTGATCGCCGATCTTGCTTGGTTTTGATTGGTTTACTGTTGGGTTCAGTGAGTGAAAGGCGATCACAGTGGGGACAGGATTAGGCTTTCTCTCCCAAATAAAAGGGGCTGTGTACTGCTGTTTGGTGTCAGACATCCGAAATGTCTGATCCGTGCATATAGTGAACGGAGTGCATGTTAAATTATTGGTACTGTTCCTGCTGTTCTGAGTAAGTATTGATTAGTTGAGAGCTTGTGTATGCTCCAATATATATACTGAACCCCAATGAAAAGTATCCACATGCCAATTTTGAAGTATTTTATTGTTTATACTTGAAACATTTCATACCTAGACGTGCTTAGAACTTAACAAAGCATTCACTTTTCTGGCGTAAAAATAATGTCACGCTCTACCGACATTAACGTCACTTACAGGCAAAAAATGTCATTAACTGCCCTAATTGAAAGTCACACAAATTTTTCTGTTCAATATGGGATGTGGCCACCTCGAGCATCAACACATGCTATACATCTGCGGCGCATACTGCTGACCAGGGTTTGAATTCTGTGTTGGGGAACATTATTCCATTCTTCCTGCAGAGCTTGGATCAGCTGGTTTCGGGTAGTAGGCCTAGGTGTCCTCCGTTGAATACCTTGGCCTAACTGATCCCACAAATGTTCAATAGGGCTCAGATCGGGTGAGAACGCTGGCCATTCCATGACATTGATGTTGTTCTCATTGAGAAAGTTCATTGTTAATCTTGCAGAGTGTGCACGTGCATTGTCCTGCTGAAAGATCGCCAGATCTTGATGCTGCTCCATAAATGGGACCATGTGCGGCTCCAGCACCTCATCAATGTACCGCCTAGCATTGAGGATCCCTTGAATGACCACTAGGGGTGTCCGGTAGCGGTTGCTGATGCCTGCCCACACCATGACAGAGGGTCCACCCCATCGATCTGCCTGACGGACACAGGCATCTGCATATCTCTCCCCAGTCCGGCGCCACACACGTTCTCTGCCATCTGCTCTGCTGACACAAAAACGGGACTCGTCAGTAAAAAGGACGGTATTCCACTGCTGGCGAGTCCACCTGGAGTGTGCTCTACACCACTGCAGTCGTCTTTCTCTTCTGGGTTGGGTCAGCAGGTTACCCCTGTAAGGTCTTCTGGCTGTTAGGCCACTGCTCCTCAGTCGCCTCTCCACAGTAGAACTACTGACAGGACGGTGATTCACCCCTTGAGTCTCACGGGCTGTTTGGGCTGCTGTACGGAAACGGTCTCGCAGGTGCATCAGCCGGATGTGACGGTCTTGGCCAGGTGTTGTCACTCTTTCTCGGCCAGGCCTAGGCCGATCATCTACGGATCCAGTTTCTTGTTGCCGTTCAATTAGTCGTTGGATGGTGCGCCGAGTACACCCCATTCTTTGTGCGATTTGAGTGATTGGGACTCCACCCTCTGCAAGCCCCAAAGCATGGTGTCTTTGACCTTGGCTCAGACGCGGCATGATCGCCTCAACACACCTGAGACCACTGGCTTTTTTCTTGGCTGAACATCCCTTTTTAAAGCCACTGAAAACATCAGGTCATTTTAGCCATCCAATAGGAGTGGTGGTCAGAAGCCATGTTCGGTGCACAAAAGTCACATGCATTATGTAACAACCCAGCAAAAGTTAAAAAGTTGTCCTGAATGACCCTGATGTAGGCTCCAAACCATGCATATATGCACACACGGTACTTAGTAACTTACAAAATTAATGTGTTAATTTTTTTATGTGGATGCTTTTCATTGGGGTTCAGTATATGTATTATTGTGGATCTTGTGTAATCCACCAATTGAAATAATGTAGGCTTCTGGTTAAGCGATTTTTGAGCACTTGTGTGCTCCAATTTATTTTGTTCTGGGAATCTTTTGTGTTTCCCCAATTTGAGCACTTGTATTCTCCAATTTGTATTTGTGAATCTTGTGCGGTTCACTAATTAAATGATGTAGGCTTTGAAATAGCCAGTTTTGACGAGGAAAGAAGTGTAAATATAGTTTTCAGAGCTTTGTTAGCTCTCTGATGTGGCGTTTTGTGTGATATTTGTCAAGTGTTTGTCTTGAGATTGCACAGCAAATCCTGTAAATAAATATGTCTTATTTTTGGTGATTGATAAGACCAGAAAATTGGAAAAAACTAAACCACAGTTTGGGTCTGACAATTTAAAACGGGTTTTTACAAAATTACAAGATAATGTTCTAGGTTTTATTTTATTTTTCTGATACTGCCCTTTGATTCTGAGTTGCAGCCCGGAGGTCGATTGGACAAGCCAGGACACCGGACCCGGCCAACCACTTTGTGTAAAGCTTATCTAACAAGTGTATGGACATTATAGACGAACTGCCAGTTTCCGCTGTGCTGTGTTTTTTGTGTAAAATGTGAGTCAATATATTTGAACAAAAAGCTTTGTCTTTGTGTTCTGCTCACGGCAGTAACAGTGTAGCGTTTCTATTTTCTTTCTTTTATTGAGGGCCAGGTTGGCACAAGACTTGCTAGGTAAAGCCACCTCGTAACATCACGAATTAACATAATCCTTGCATGATGTTTTGCTTCAATTTTTTTTTTTTTTTTGCCCCACCAACCACCTGTACTCAAAATTCTAAATACGAAAGTAGGTATCTGACTTCCAGTCACCATGCACTTTTATTTCACCTGGAACCCGAGCCTTGAAGGCAAACGTGGCAACTCCACGCCTAACGCTGTGCCTATAAACAAATGAGACTGATAACCCGTTTTATCCAAAATATTTACATTCAATGTAACTTTTAACATTGCAAGTATAGGGGAGAGCTTGGTGTGTTATGAGACCACAACACGTAAGCCTTGTGTGTTATCTGCCCATAACACATATGTGTCCCGCCAACATTCCAAGAAGCCACGCCCACTTGGGTTTCCGGAGCTTAACACTAGGACATGCTGGACAAATCAGTTTTAGGTCGTTTCTTTTAATTCTACGTATAAATTTCTAAATTTTGTGTAATTGAGCAGAAAAATTAAGGGGGAAATGTAAATATAAGCAACGAGGGTCGCTTTTGTGTGTTTTATGGCATGATGACGCGGGTGATTTAAGCTGGCATCGGGCGAGGCGCGGTGGTGTGTGCCACGCCCATGATGCCAGATGAAATCACGCGTCATTATGCCATAACACGCACAAAATCGGCCACCTTTTCTTAAATGAACGTAAAAAGATGACAAATTTGTAAGTTATCAGACAGGCAAAAGGAGGAGGATTATGGTATGTGAAAGCAGGCATACTGAAAGAGGCCAACACTAAATCTGATACACGCCGAAAAGCAGCAACCGGACACAGCGGAGAACCAGGAATCGTGGGAACTGGAATTTGTAAACAACGTCTGCCGAATGGATTGGTTTTCGGCCAACTCATCGAAACCAACAAAACAAATTTCATGAACTTTTTATCCTACCTCTACAAAGCTGCTTGCTCTTATCAAATTTTGTTCAACTGGAGGGAACCAAGTTTGACTTCCTTGCCATTGCAAGTAAGAATTTATCATTATGCCGGCGAACCTCAATCCACATCAGTTCTAGTTCTTGGACCTCAAGGTCGCACCGTCTGTTCATGACCGAAGAGCTCGAGGCATAGAGGACCTGGCCCCGCCAGGACCTGGTTGTGCAATCACGTCGAAAGATTGGATGGAACTCGGAAGCCGGGAATTCCCAAATCCCGGTCTGAGCCTTTGCAGAAAGAACCGTTTCGGACAAAACCATAATATCAACAGAATCGGTAAGGGAAGACTTTTTTCATCGCAGCTTGTTGTGGGACAAGCTACGTATGTTTGCGTGACAAACAGTTCAATCAACAGATGTATCATTGATAAGACCCGCGTTGGGCCGAATGGCCCCGCATAACAACAAAAACACTGCCAAGACACAAAATACGCAGTTTACAAACCTATCGATTACCGTATAAATCTATTTTTGAGCCTGAATAAAGTGACAAAATGTAGATGGGAGAAAACAGTAAACCGACTATCTCAGAGCTATTAAATTAGTACAAATATATATATATATATAATTTATATATATATATATATATATACATATATATATATATATATATATATACATATATATATACATATATATATATATATATATGTGTGTGTGTGTGTGTGTGTGTGTGTGTGTGTGTGTGTGTGTGTGTGAAGTAGGCCTATATCAACGAACACTGGATCATTGGATGCCATATAGCAGAACGAGTGAGCGAAGCGAACAAGTTCTACTATATGGTATCCAGTGCGAGTTGTTTACTTCATATCGTCTACAAAGCATGCTATAAAATTATCTCATGTTTGGGTCGATTTGAACATTTCTATACACAAAGCAAAAATTAGAACGACATTTGCAGAAAGTTTTACTCCTCATCAACACAATTACCGATGAAAGCGGAAGAGTACCGATACCACCGTCAAAGTGCCGATACCACCGGCATAGTACCGACACATCATATCGCGGCACTGTAGCTTTCAAGCCTATGATACGGTATTTATACAAGCCTGTTATATCACTAAAATCGACCCAAACATGATATATATATATATATGTATGTATGTATGTATGTATGTATGTGTGTGTGTGTGTGTGTGTGTGTGTGTACAAAGGTAGGTATATACACACATTTATAATTATATACTATACAAGTGCCTCCGGTCGTGCCCAGGTAACAAATTTAACTGACTTCAAAAGACGTAATGTGTAGAAAGGGGAAAGAACATCCATTTGCATCATGTTTCAACAAACGTCCAAGTTAGCCAAGGCCTAACAAAAATATATGTGTGGTTCCGGTAACCTAAAAGACCCTACTAAAAAGGCCCAACCCTAAAATTAATGCAATAATAAAATAAAGGACTTTTAAGCCGCCCTTCCCTAATCATACCTATCTACCCAGGCCAGTGCTACAAACTCAGCCAGAGACCCAAGTGGCCTCCAAAAAGTCGATAATTTTTTCAGTGGTACAAATGTGGCCTACACGGCCCAAAGGGCCGAAGGCATGCTGGGGGGGGGGGGGAGGGGTTAGGGGGCATTGCCTCCCCCCCCCGAAAAAAATTTAATTTGAGCATGCAAAATGGTGCATTCTGGGGAGTTTCGAGTATTTTGCCTTCACATGGTTGACGAAATCACAACATTTTAGTAATTATTGTACTGATTTGGCTATTTTCCCTCAGATTTTACAAAAAATCTGATGATAATTAGCATAAATTAGTGAAAAAAAAAAAAAAAAAACATCGAAATGTTGTCCATTAAGATAATACAAATTTTGTATTCATACATGTAAGACTTAAGAGAATTTTTACACACATATCATGTTTATTAATTTGGAGAAAATTAATAGATAAATTATCCTGCAATTATTACTTTGTGTATTTTCTCTGCAAAAGCAAGAAGAAAAAATACATTAAGATAATCAGTAGGCCTGAATGCACTTAACTTTCATCACCAAATGTTGATTGGTAATATGTTATGCAAACATATGCCAGGAGGGTGCAACTATATTGCTGAAAGCATACCAAACTATGATGCATGAAATGGGAGTACGAAATGCCTATGGAATCTTGCCTTGGCTTATTTCCATGGTGGACCACAACATAAGTGCAGCAGATATGCAAATATGAAATCAGAAAAATATTAGGTTGCTCTGCACAGGTTTGTAGCTGATTTGCTTTAATTATGTATGAATTACAAAAAATATTCAAATTTTCAATAAATCAATATATAAACAAATATAAGCACCAAAATTTTTTAATAACTCCAGGAACCTGCTATACATATAAATTGCAGGTCCCTGATAACACTAAGATATTAAAACTATAAATATATAAAGGATTAAAGTGGTCCCTCTCCAGTACTCCAATCTCGTGCATCCAGAATGATTTCACCTTAATTTTGAAGATGTTCGTACATTCACTCTCTTTGATATACCCTGGCTGGCTTTGCATGGGAATAGGTAAAATCATGGTACAGTAGTACCTGCAATTACCGACCCCAATCCCCACCTGGTAAAAACGACCAGATTTCGTTGGCACTGAAGCTTTTGCCATGTTAAATGACCTGACACTCAAGACCACAGTGCTGTCCAATTGCAGCAGCATATTGACATTCCCAGGATCATTTTCTCAATAATCTTCTTCATATGAGAAACACTTATTTTGGATAAATTCTGTAGCATTTTTCAAGAACTGTGATGCAAAACTTGTAAGACAGTTGGACAGCCTCCTCCCAGCTGCAAAACGCAACCGACCAGCAAAATTACCTCACAAACAACCATCCGTAAAAAAAAAAAAAAAAAAAAGTCGTTCAAACCAAATCAAGTGGGGGTGCTCAGTGGACCAGTGAGTTGCGCGTTGGCCTGTCACCGCTGCGGCCCGGGTTCGATCCCCAGCGATGGCACAAGTTGTTCGTCCCGGGAAGCTCTTCCGACGGGTGAGTCCGATTCCTCCGAGGGTTCGAATTTTGCGGCGTTTTTTGACTGGCGGTTAGTGGTCGCATGTGGCAAGGTTTCCCAAACACCTGCTGAGCACCGTAGGTTTTCTCCGGGATCTCCGGTTTCCTCCTACATTAAGTTTGGGATAATGCCTACTGGACCCTGTGGAAGAACAGCCATTGGCTGAACAGGCTATCCAGTATAAAGATGTTCAATTATTATTATTAAATCAACTGTTACCAAGTTGTTAGACAAAGTTAACAGAAAAGCTGGCCAACGTGCAGTGCCATTTTGCAGTAAAGTCACCTAAAACACAGCATTTTTATTTCAGCTTGTCTGGACAGTCACCTTGGGCTGGGGAAAAAGCATAGCTAATACATATAGCCACGATGGTGCGGTATCGGTATCTAGTATGGCTAGGTTTCAGGTGTCCCTTCTCCGAGTTACCAGAGCAAACGGTCTTCAACATACTTTTAAGAGATGACTTACAATCGTAACTTTAAGGTGCCCGCTTGGTTGTTCTGAAGCAGTTATCATTGTTAGTTATAAATCGAAATGCAACACGAAGGGACATGTGCAAACACCTTGAGCGCCATTTTAAACATGGCGCAATGCATTGTGGGAAAGGAAAATCACAGTGAATAATGGCCACGCATTTCCAGCACAGTTCCAGTTGTTGTTAAAGTACTTTTAAAACATGACTTACAATATTAACTGCAATCTGCCTGCTCAGATGTGTCTGGAGCAGTTATCTTCCTTAGTTACAATTCCAAATGCGACACAGCACACTCAAGCTCCATTTTGAACATTGCCCAATTCATGCATTGATTGCGGGACAGTCTCACAAAAGTACACTGAATTTGGATATCAAAGTGAATCAGGGCCACAGCATATATATCATTATTGATGCTCTGAAATAATTGCAAATTATATACTTTTGGTTTCATATGTTATAACCCTCTTCCCACCCCCACTCGGCAAAATCGTCCCAATTCTCATTTACAAACCATTGGCATTGGGTGCGGAACTCACTATTTTCAAAATGGCAGCCAAGTCGATTGGATATTTTGAACAGGTAGCATCCAGAATATATGTGTGATTACTGTTAAGGGAAGGTTAATTTGTCGAATGAATGTAATGTAGAATATATAATGGGACTTTTCCAGAGTGAGCATTACCTGAAAATGTAAATACAACGACAAACAGTGACCAGTTGTACGCCCCAGAATTAGGATTTTGTATCAGACGAAGAAGTCGCCCTGAGACAATGAAATTAGGGTCAGCAAGGCCAGCCTTAAAAATATTTCTGTTTCGTATAACAGGGCCTTGAAAAATTTGATGAGGCAGGGAGGATTTTTTTTTTTTCAATTTTTTTTTAAACTTCACATACCCACGTATTACTGCAATATGGGCATCATGCTAGTACGAGGACTGATAGACTTAGTATTGATACAAGATAAACAAGATTCCAGGTTGAAAATTTTTCATTAAATCTGTAACAAAGCAAGAGACTCTTCCACAGATGGGGTTGTAGCGGGACAATATATGCTTCAGGCTGGTTTGCTGGCGCTGAGACAGAGTAGCGCTACTTTAAATACACCTCGGCTTGGCTTGCATTGGGGTGGGTCTTATGCTATTTTAAACATGTACATGTACAGGGCTTCAAGAAACAAAGGATTAGCGTAATAATAAAGTTGCCCTTTTTGTAAAATATCACAGAAGAAAGAGAGTAAGATATCAAATACAAATGCGTAGTTTTGATTTTCACTTGACAACAGCAGGGGAGGGTGAGGGGTGTATGATGAGGGTTCAGAGTAAATATTACAAGTCATGAACACACCTCTTTTGTGTGTATGTGCAGGGACGTGGAATAAGAGTTTTATTGCTCCATGGTCAAGTCAGATTTAATCTCGGGCAAGTTAAAATTAATAGGTACTAGTTCGGTCGGGCAACCAACTTTCTTTTCGCTGGGAACTATATTCCTGAAATTTAAATGACAGTTACAAGTTGCAGTTGTTTGCAAGGCTTGCTACGGGGGGGGGGGGGAGGGGGGAGCGGGAGAAGGGTCTCATCACTTAAAAAATCAGAGCTTTCGCAGCACGTGCGTGGGGCGCCGATAGGTGATAATAATCGCTAATTGATAAACATTCCAAGTTTAAACAATTACTTGGTCCGCAGTTGTATTCATCAGAACTTTATCTCTGTCAACACAAGTTTCGTACACAACATACGATTATGTTACGATAGCAAAGGTACCGGCAGTAATTATTGGTTTACTGAGCGGGTCACACAACTCACCGTCAGTGTGATCTGCCCCAACGATGTCAAAGCAGCGTCAAATTACAATAAAATTTGCATGGCGAATTCATCTGCAAATTAACATCAAATGCCATTTATCGGTGGATTCTAACAGTGTTGGAAAAATAGGTGCCTTGAGATGACTTCCCAGGCAAAAACAGCACACAACTTCAAGTCACACGCAAGTGACAGCGTGCAGTGGATCTGCGGTGAACTGACCCAGTCTCACGGACTGATTTGGGACACATTCGGCTGTTCCCGCTATCCCCTACCTTTGCGTATTTGCCTATAAATCCAAATAATTGTTGCAATTAACACTGGAATCTTTATTTTCGCATGCTGTAATATAAACAAAGCTTCCCGTTTGTGTGTTCCCTCCGTAAATTACGACAGATTCACACATGTTCACTAGGCGGAAGCCATGATGAAAACACTGTAACGCGAGCCGTGATTGGCTCATTTTTGCATGTGACTCAATTGACCAATCGGGTGATGTGTTGTTGGTCAGACCACATGGCTAGAGCAGCTGTTTGTGTACAGTTGCAGGAAAGATGTCGACGGTGTGCACACTCGATTTCTGATTTGAAATATTAAAATTTTCGATTGAATTTGATTTAGGAACACCTTTTATTGCAAGGAACTTGCCAATACTGTATACGCAAATTTACTACGATGTACCGATAGCATTCATGGTAGGTACGCAAACGATATGCGTTTACAGAACTCTGAACTGCCACACGGGGCGTGCGAATAGCGATAAATAAAGCCTGAAAAAAAAAAGTTTTTTTGCACTGTTGAAAAAATTTTTCCAACCGCAACGTTTTGCGCACACCGCGTGCGTTATACGAACTGAAATATTTTTAAGGCTGGCCCAATAGGCTGAGTGCCAAGCGCCCCAATATACACACATTTATAACTATATACTATAACAATGCCAACACAGGGACGGACCTTAGCCTTAAAATTGTGTAGCCCAACAGGAAGGTATAACTGTAATTGTTGCAGACTCCAACAAGATTCTGATATATTTCATGAATAATGAATTGGCCCTTTACCATTTTTTAAGCCAACTCAAAGAGACATTATCATTTGGTTTATTGAATAATGGCACCGGCAGTCCCCGAGGCTGCAAAATGTGTGTGTGTGTGTTATCATTATCATCGCCATGACCTTCATAACGTTTTTTGTCACCATCACTTACTATTGTCATCATCATCATCACCATAACCTTTATCATTGTCATCGCCATGGCCTGCACTTTTTTGTCACCACGACCATCATTGTCACCATCATCACCATCATCATCATGAATTGACAGGTTTTGAAACGAAGTACCGAATGTAGTGCTTCTATTTGGAACAAGAAAGTACCAACTGCCCGAATAATAATTTACATCACCTGCAAGACGGAAAATAACTGTATCTTCTTTCAACATGGATAATGAAAATATATGCCTCTTGTCATATATTTTTTTCTTAACAGCAGGGGTCAAACTGTTTGACAAGAGATTCCTGCATATTTGTAATTTCTGGTTGAAACCTTTACACACATCTATGTTGAAAATAATGTCGAAGCTGTACAAGAATCAATTTGTGGAAAATAAAAGTAAAATAAAATATAGTGAAAGTTGTCAGATTTTATTTGTTTATCAGTCGTGGACTATACTATGGTCTTTAATTGTTTGAAGAATTACAAATCGCAGGTAAGTGTCCTTTTGAAAATTTAATATAGTTCTGGAAAATACAAAAAAATAGATTAGGAGATAATGGATATGACTGTTTTAGTTCTAAGATATGGGTGATAAAAGTAAGTGAGACATTACTCATTAGTGATATTTAGCTTTCAATGTAAATCATGGAATGAGTGCATTACACAAAATTACTGACTTCTAATTCATGTAGGCCTATACTGCTGTAAAAGCTTCTTATTTGTAATTCACCACAATGTGGGCAAAATCAATTGGGGAGCACTATTTGGATATTTTTAGTTCGGCAAAGTAGCAAAAAATTAACTGCAGGATGTTACGTTTTCAGCAACCCGCGCCCCTTTCCCCTCCCTTCACAACAGTTGACACAAGCACACTTTGTCCTTCTTGAATGTGAATTTCACTCCGCAACCCTCCACTCTGGTAATGACGAGACAACTTTCACGTTGGGAAGGAAGGTCCTGACGTGCTCAGAAAGTGACTGCAGTCTAATATGGTCTCTGGAGCTGAGCTGTGACCTGTGATGTAGAGAGGGCCGCACGATCTAGGCCTAGACTAGGGGATCCCCAAGGGGATTTTAGTGATTCGTTTTCGGCAATAGGCTATTCAATACCTATGAAATGAAAGAGTGTTCAGGCCTATCTTTTCTCTGTGAACATTGAAAACTTTCAGAAAAGCACCATTATATATATATAATTTCATGTCTCCTTGAAGTGCATTGATTTCATCTGGTGAATGCGTTTATCCCGATTGGAAGCTTCTCGCCTCGGGTTTCCGCAATCGCATATGTGACGTTGGCATTGGTGGTGACCGCTATATTTCAATGAGGTATAGGCCTAGGCCTAGGCCTACTATGGAAGTTATAAACACACAATTCTTATATTTTATGAAAAGTGTAAAGTGCCACCACGATTAATTACTGTGGGCCTAAGCGTAAGAATATAAGAAACGTGAAGGTAATTTGTAGGCTTAGCTTGGTAAATCGAAAATGAACAGTTCAAGCATCGATTTCCTTCCCCTTATTAAAAATCAAATTAATGAAGACGCCAGACACCCCCTGCAAATAATGACGCCAATATTTAGTATTAATTACCAACGAATCTGAGCAAAAGACGGGATATTAATAGCACCGCCACACCCCCGTAAATTAACAACATTCTTTTTTATTTTTTTTTCTTCCGAGTGTTGTGTGTGGTCTGTGTGTGACGATACTCGCGGGGAAACCCCAGCCTGGCCGTGCCGTTGTTCCTCCAGGATTCCACTTCCAGGTGGTGACACTTCCAAGGGCTAGATTCCTCTGAAATCTATCATAACAAGTAATTTTATTACGAAAACACAAACAGAGTACAGATTTTACTGTTTGCTCTTACGGTATGCGAAATTTTGGCTTCTTAGGCCTACATGTAGTGAATTTGAACAGTGTTTGTGAGCACCTTTGAAATCGTGCGTAGGGATGAGCGTGGATCGACGATCCGCCAACACCAAATCTGAGCTGGCAATATGTCGTTTTGGGGCCACGAAGGGATATAATGTGAGTTACCATCTGGAAGGCCTCCAGAAGCGACCTGGTGACTGCACTGTCTGAAGACGCAACATGCACAACAAAGGTTACATATTTTGCGATGTTTATTTAGGTTACCCTCACACCTGTAAACTTTTTCTAGCCCGCGGAAACCCATTTGCAGCCCCAGAACTTAAACGTGTTTGCCAGGCCCATGTCCCAGACAGGTTTCAACAATGCGAGTTCGTGAGTTGTTATCATTCATCACACTTTATCCACATCGTTTTCTGAATAGACATGTATTATTGACATAATTTCCATAATGCCCGGTAAGTTTGAGACTATGGTATAAATTAAACTGTGGAAATTTCCCGGGATGCATGAAAAATTGCGTTTCACGCAATGGCGCTCCCCACGGTGAAAATCTCGGGCGTCCTTTCTTTCGCGAGAGGTAGACCGTGATGTGTAATCAACACTATGCATTCTCCATCATAATAGGGAGCGAAGCTCCCTCTACGGCAATGGGACCCACCACGATCGACATGTTGTTCAGCTCGATTTTTTTGTCCATGACCGGAAGCCAATGGGTAAACTGGCTTTCTTCAGCAGAATCAGATAATAATCGGTCCCCATTGGTTAGCAGCCAAAGTCACTCAAACAGGGCCGCCGTCCATGGTTCATGGCGATTGGTTGAATTAAACAGGGATAAACTGTTTAAATTTAAACTCTCTATGCATTGCGTGGCAAAAATCAGGGGTGCACAAATTACTTAATTAAATTGAATGCATTGATTTATTTTCTATGCACCATAAATTACAAACTTGGCACTGTGTGAGTTATCGCATGTCCGTGCTTCCATGCCTCACACAATAAAGCGTGACGTCAGGTAGCAGCGCGAGTCTCCGCCTATGAAGATTGCGTCACTATTTACAAATGATTGGCAGCACAGCAGATGACAATTTGCTTCAGACTCTCACACTGCGGCGCCACCGTTCAGACCGGGTTGCACGATTGAGGACAAAAAAGGCAGAGGCAGAGCCCTAAATTTATGGTAAAAGTTCTTTTATTGAGTACCCAAATTGAAGTCGATTATATACGTTTTTACGGAGGTTAAATAAAACATGTACATGGCCAAACCTTTTTCAGTTCATTTTATGACGTGCATACCTGTAGTTGATGTCAGCTTTCAACTTAGATTCGAAATATATACCAATAAAAAATAAAATAAAATAAAATAAAACATCAAATTCAATTCAAACTTGCGCTTCGCTCCCCTTTCTGGGTTACACCCATTCATATTAGGGAGCGAAGCTCCCTCTACGGCAATGGGACCCACCACGATCGACATGTTGTTCAGCTCGATTTTTTTGTCCATGACCGGAAGCCAATGGGTAAACTGGCTTTCTTCAGCAGAATCAGATAATAATCGGTCCCCATTGGTTAGCAGCCAAAGTCACTCAAACAGGGCGGCCGTCCATGGTTCATGGCGATTGGTTTAATTAAATAGGAATAAACTGTTTAAATTTAAACTCTCTATGCATTGCGTGGCAAAAATCAGGGGTGCACAAATTACTTAATTAAATTGAATGCATTGATTTATTTTCTATGCACCATAAATTACAAACTTGGCACTGTGTGAGTTATCGCATGTCCGTGCTTCCATGCCTCACACAATAAAGCGTGACGTCACGTAGCAGCGCGAGTCTCCGCCTATGAAGATTGCGTCACTATTTACAAATGATTGGCAGCGCAGCAGACGACAATTTGCTTCAGACTCTCACTCTCACTTCGCTCCCCTTTCTGGGTTACACCCATTCATATTAGCTCCCGAAGGGAGCTAAACCGTTACGTGCGTACAGGAAACAAATTAATTCATGCTCCCTTATCTTGCTAGTGGATGGCCTGAATTGCTTGCAGCACGGAAGTTGATTTTTGAAGCAAACAGGAAGCGGAAGTGTAGTCTAGAACCCATGAAAACTGAATCATTCTCCGCGGCAGATTTACCCAAATGAAAGAACAAGTTCATTGATGTGTACATAATTATTAATATTTTTCTCAAATTTTCGGATCATTAGTCCTTCTTCAGGGAATGACAGTTGATAAGCAAAGATAAACGCTCACCGGCCCCAGGCTATGGCCTTGGCTGGTTCCCTGCCTCGCTGCACGGAAAATATGAATCAGCCTGCAGGGAACTACACTAAACACAGTCATCGCAAAATATGAATCACGCTTGGAAAGACACCAAACACAGCAGGGCGACAAAGCGTCGAGTCGTACTTTGCCTTCGGGAGTTTCCACAGCCTGGCTGTTACATATTAGCTCCCGAAGGGAGCTAAACCGTTACGTGCGTACAAGAAACAAATTAATTCATGCTCCCTTATCTTGCTAGTGGATGGTCTGAATTGCTTGCAGCACGGAAGTTGTTTTTTGAAGCAAACACGAAGCGGAAGTGCAGTCTAGAACCCATGAAAACTGAACCATTCTCCGCGACAGATTAACCCAAATGAAAGAACAAGTTCATTGTCGTGTACATAATTATTAATATTTTTTTCAAATTTTCGGATCATTAGTCCTTCTTCAGGGAATGACAGTTGATAAGCAAAGATAAACGCTCACCGGCCCCAGGCTATGGCCTTGGCTGGTTCCCTGCCTCGCCGCTACGTCATACAGATACTCGAGCACCGAGCGAAGCGAGGTGCGAGTCGTTTTCATAGATAACAAAACACAGTCATCGCAAAATATGAATCACGCTTGGGAAGACACCAAACACAGTAGGGCGACAAAGCGTCGAGTCAAAACGAGCATGCCATGCGAGTCGTACTTTGCCTTCGGGAGCTTCCACAGCCTGGCTGTTACATATTATGGTCACAGTTCATATAGGGCCTACTTACATAACCACGAGAGTTTGTGTGCGCTCGCTATAATCAAAGCGAATATCATTTTTTTTTTTAATTTTTGCGAAACATTTAATTAAATACTTATCACATTTTAAGAACTATTTCTTGTGTTGATTTCGTCATTGTGTGGGGGCGTGTTAGCCCTTGCCTGGGGTCTGGAGCAGGGTTTCCATCTGGAAAGACTGCTGCGGACTGATGGCTTTTCAATAGGGAGAAAAAAGCTTTTCGATAAAATTTGGCAGGATCTATGTAGGGTTTCCATCTGGAAAGACTACTGTGGAGTGATGACTGTTCGATAGGGAGGAAAAAAAAGCTTCTTTTCGATAAAATTTTGCAGGATGTGTTAGTTTTTGTAAATGTACATATAGGCCTAATATATGGTGGGTGCCCGCCCGGAAGTGCTCGGTCCCTGGCCGCGTACTGCCTTGTTCAGCGTGGGAGTCGCGCGGTCAGTGCGAAGGATGTAAAGACTCAACCGGTTGCCTACTGTATTATATTTTTCAGTGACCTTTGGATCAAACTCTGGCTTCCAACCTGGAAAACGGACTACTAAAACTCCGTCTGTATCAAATGAGATTACCCGGGCGAACTCCCAACGCGTGAGTTCATCAACGGCCTGTACCTTTGTGCCCATCGGATAATTCATTTTGACCCTGGTCAAGTTTGCTTAGCAAATCATAAAACAACGGTACCAAATCCAAAACTACAAAGAAATACACCGCAATAGAAAAATAAAATCACAGAATCACTTTCCATCTTGTAGCCGCTTGTAGCACGCTACGCTTACGAACGGTGAATGAGTTGAAAATGGGGTGGGATGAAGCGTTAGCTCATTATATGCGTACGCAACACGCCAACGCTCAAAACCTAGACATATTTAAGCGCTTGCCTCATAAATTTATCCATGTAATGTTCAAATTAAGGCAATTATGTCGCGGTAATTATTAGTGCATTGACTTAGGCAAAGTCGGGTCCCGGGACATGAAAGTAAATTGGTAAAGTCGGGGCAAGACCGAGTACTGTTTTCAAAGAAATGTCCCAGTCATGAAACTGACCTCATCACCTCTGCTCTGGGGTTACACGCGTAATTCCATTCACTCCCATGTTAAATTAGCCGTTTTGGATACAAGTTACAGGAAAGCTAGACATACTTTTGGAGTTAAAAATCAGTGACGCTAATAAACTATATCCTCCTCTCTGTTTATACTTGGATTTTAATGATAATTTGATGCTCGGAAAGTGTAGTTTTGACTGTTTTAGCCCCCCCATGTTTTACGTAAAATATATACGTTGCTATTGGTTTGTTTGACCTACAAGTCGGTTGACAATGCATGTTATTCACACCTTTGGATTGACTGCCTGTCTAAAATGTCAGGTTGGTGAATCCAAGAATCGATCGTCACGACACCTCGTGTTGATACAGGGCGAGGGGGTAGGTACTGCCCTGACACTGACTTAACTATGTCATAATCTTTTTATTGCCACTCACAAAGCAAAAAACGACACTTATTTTTTCCAACTTTAAGGAGTATTCTTGTAAAAATCAACCTCAAACAAAAATTCCATCACCCAATGAGTCTGATAACCTATCTCCTCTGTCAGCAGCCATTTTGAGGGCTATACAATTTGACAGCTGAACCTTGTCCATTAGCATGCTTGTGATCAGTTCAAAGTTTGAGGTTGATTTTTACAAGAATACTTTTGATCGGCTACACAGAAATTGAACACAGTGTGCTGATATCATTTGTATCAGCTTCCCCTGAGTTTTCTGGAACACGTCTATTAAATTACTGTCACTTGTGGCAGCATGGAACACACACATGATATCCAGGGCTGTTTTAGCACTGAGTGGTAATATATGTAGACCATCAGATATGATGTAGTAATGGTCACGAGACTCTCACTAAGGCCATTTATAGACGCTATCTTGAGACTCATCTTCAATTGTAAAATATGCAGAGTGATATACAATGGCATCTGTAAAAATTACGGGGTAATTATGAAATAGTGGTAACTTGTTTTATTTCGGATTGGGTTCATAAACTGTCACGTAGTCTAAAGAAATGAAATAAGGAAAACGGTCTGATATATAAGACGTCAGAATGCCATACAGCCATTGAACACCTTTAAAAAATTAGGGAGTTTCAATATCTCCTAAAACTGCTATTCTCGGAATGTATATAATATGGTACCGTGTAAGTGGTGGGTTTGAAAAGATCAGTTATGGATGGTATCAATATATTTACTTAGTTTTGAGGTTTAGTGGCAAACTTCTTAATTCATAAATCGATACGAAAGACTAGAAAAAAGTCTGAAGACAACAAACAAAATAGTCTACCACAGAAAGGCATTTCGCGCCGTGTTTGTGCCTCTTTAATGATCTTATATTCTTGTAGAAAAAAATGCTTTCTGTGCAACTGAAATTGAGAGACAGTTTGGATAAATAAAAGCAACGTAGCTCTCTCAATTAAAAATATAAATGAGGTGAAACAGTCCAGAGCAATTTCAACTATGATTCGGTACGTGTGGTCAAGAAGCGCCGGTAAATTGACGGGGGCACATTCCTTATTTGCGCTTGCCGCAATTTGCCCGGTAAATTTTATATCAAAAGAAGTTTTGAGGACAGACGTAATTCTTTACATTTAAAAAGATTTTTAAACACTAGAAATGATTTTTTATATCAGAAAATAAATGTTAAAAATTAAATTTTGACGTCAATAATTCCTTTTTTGATATAAAAAAAACCTGATTTGTTGATTTTGATTTTAAAAATGGATTTTTGATGTCAAAAATATTTTCATATAAAATTGTTTTTGTGTGAAAATATTATTTATTATATAAATATTAAAACTTTCATGTTACAAGTTAAAACGGTTTGCTTTATTCACCTCTGTTGTGTTTCATCGTGTTTTAATTTTGAATGTTAATATTAATTAATCTTTGGACCAGTATACATCATTGTCTTCAATTGTAACACGGTTGTGTATGTACATCAATCCATGTAATATTTTGACTGTAGCTAGTCGAGCAGTTGTGTTAAAATATTTATTTGCCATCGTTGAAACTCTAAATGTGTTCAAATTACACTGATTATATTTGTTTCGTGTGTATCGCTGATGAGTGAATATTGACTTCTTTACTTCTGTCTAAAAAAAATTACTTACTTGTTATCACGAATGCGTTTGAACTCGCTTTATCGACATGTCACGTAATGCAAAATAGGGGTTGAATATTTGTGGCATGTTTATCATTACAGATACGTAACATTAGACAACCAACATCCAGAGTGCGTCTGCATACAGTGATAGAAGGCAAACGAGAGCAAACGTTTGTAGGTAAGCCGTGTTTCAGAAAGACAAATAGTCATGAACGAACTTCAGCAGGATGCGTAATCAATCTAAAATTATGAGGGTTTATAAGGACACAGAGACAGTCGTGTTGAGTAAAACATCTGTGCCAGAGAAAAGGGTTTCTCCAGCTTTAAGACGCTCATCGTGGTCCTCAAGCAACTTGCTTTGTGTGATTGACGGCATTCTTCATTTGTTTGTCATTTTTCCTTTCATTGTTTTTTACTGGCGAGGAACGTGGGACCTTCTCGATGTCTATACATACCCGGATGATTATACCAAAAGCAGTTGGGTATCACTGGCTATTGGCATTGTTGGTGGACTGCCAGGATATTATGTTCAACCTGTTTTGTCGTCTGCTTTGCAATCTAAAAATATTGCCACTATGAAACCCTTCATAAATGGAATGATTTATTTCATCACTACAAGGGTCTACATGTACATTTATGGCTGGTTTTTGATGCACTTTTGGAGGGGTGTGTGGAATTTAATCGACATCTACACAACTTATAAGATCATCCCTTCAGTTATTTGCCTTGGAATCACGCAGCCTTTGCTGTGGTTGCTGAAGGGATCTCATACAAGCTTCGGGGCGCCCTTTGAGTCTCTATGTGACACAAAAACCAACTTGCTGGATCCTGGGTTAAGATTTCAGACGCCGGTTAGTTGTGTTTTTAGCCTTACGCAGTACAGTGGTAATATACACTATATCTGTCGTTGAATTGTTGAAAATTTATCAGCATGTAGGTTGATCTGGGCGAATTAATGATCCAGATGCAGATTGTTTTATCATGATCCATAAACGTGCCGAAAGCCGATGCCGCTTATGCAATATGGTTATGCCTACCACTTCCGATTTTTTTTTTTTTTTTGAAATTCTAAGTGAAGCACTGTATACTGCATAAATTGATTTCCGCTAAGTTGCTTTTTGTTTTTCTTGCCCTAAGTTGGTTTGAATATATCAGCATACTGCATAAAAATTTGCATGCAATTGGAAAAAAGGAGCAGAGCCCTAGCTATTTGAGCGCCTGTCGCGAGGAAAGACACCATGTATAGACCACGCCTACACACAATGGACCAACAATGAGAAGACAACCACAAAACGGAACGACTAGCACGGTAACTTGAGTTCCTAATAGATTTTGATCTCGAAAGATGTCATTCATGGCACTCAGCCTATTGCTGACCCTTATTTCGTTGCCTCAGGGCGACTTCTATGTCTGATACAAAATCCTAATTCTGGGGCCTGCAACTGGTCACTGTTTTGGTTGTATTTACATTTTTAGGTAATGATATTGGAAAAAAGGAGCAGAGCCCTAGGCTGATGTATGGCTTCGAAAGCCTTAACTTAAGAAAGAAGGGGAATAATTATTGTAGCTCTTCTCAGGGGAGCATAATCAATAGGTTCACAGGTATGAGCTCTAGATCTCATCATTCAAATTTGATGCATGCCTTGAATATCCCCTTATTCAGCCATTTGTTACAAAGTAATGCCGCCAGTTTATACCACTGAATTTTCAAAGTTAAATCATTAGCCGGTTATCTCCAAGCGAGGTTTTTAGCCACGTATTTACTATCTGGAAATTGTACCAAGGGATCTCTGCTGGAGCGTAGTATCATATCTGGGCGGTCCCCGGTTGATGTTATATTTAATGATTAGTACTTCAGATATCCTTCATATCAGAACGGAGTCATAGACTCATTGAGGTATTTACTACATCACGAGAACTTTGTAAAACCATGGTCAAGTGGATATTTACTCGCTGGCCTTCTGTCCAAGGCATTCTAGCACTATTAATAATCACATAATTTTTTATACCTGCTTGCCGATAAGACTTACTTTCAGCGACTATGTGCCCATGAATCGACTGGTGGCCGCCCGGTCCCCTCTGCACGTCTGGGCATAGCGGCTGCCCACGTGGGATGGCTCGTGAGAGTAACGATCGGCTCTCCCAGTCCCCCTGCCTGGGTCGCGGCCCTGCCGACACGGGATGGGGGGGGGGGAGGGGCGACAGGCTCTGGTCTCGTCATTTTTATCTGCTTGCATTCATTTTATATCTTAATGTTATGATCTAGATGTATTTTTTCCTCGTAAGCCGGGGTTTTAATTAATAATAATAATAATAATAATAATAATAATAATAATAATAATAATAATAATAATAATAATAATAATAATAATGAGCACTGGGACGATCTTGCTGAGTGGGGGTGGGAAGAGGGTTATAATATATGAAACCAAAAGTATATATTTTGCAATTATTTCAGAGCACCAATGATGATATATATGCTTGGCCACGATTCACTTTGATATCCAAATCAAGTGTACTTTTGTGAGACTGTCACGCAATCAATGAATGAATAGGGGATATGATTGCCTAGTCTCGCTTGGCAGGATATGGCGAGATACTGGTCGTTATTTGGGGGGACCAGTGGGATATTTCTAACATTTGGAAATAAAGAAAACTTATTAAAGGCAGATGAAAAGTTTTCTTGATATTTGGTTTGGGAAGTAATAAATGAATACCCGTTTGGAATTTGTGCACTTAAATTTCTCAAAAAACCCTAATTTTGTAAGAAATGAACAAATGGCCCTGTCTGTGACAGTGATGTGACCTGGACGCGCCCCGTGATCGCTTGTCAAACCCGTGCTTTGTGGCAGGAAATTGATGTGCATACGGCGTGGGAAGAGGGTTAAAATATATGAAACCAAAAATATATATTTTGCATTATTTCAGAGCATCAATAGTGATATATATGCTGTGGCCGCGATTCACTTTGATATTCAAATCAAGTATACTTTTGTGGAGACTGCCCCTCAATCAATGCATTAATTGTGCAATGTTCAAAATGGAGCTCGAGCGTGCCGTGTCGCGTTTGGATTTGTAACTAACGATGATAACTGCTTCAGACACAACCGAGCAGGCAGATGAAAGTTAAGATAATAAGTCATGTTTTAAAAGTACTTTACCGACCGTTTGCCCTGGTAACTCGGAGAATGGACACAGGGAACCGTGCTGAAAACACGTGGCCACGATTCACTGTAATTTTCCTTTCCCACAATGCATTGCGCCATGTTTAAAATGGCGCTCAACGTGTGTGGATGCATGCCTCGTGTTGCATTTGGATTTATAGCTTATGATGATAACTGCTTTAGACACAACCGAGCGTGTAGATTAAAGTTAAAATTGTAAGTCATCTTTTGCAAATACGTTGAAGACCGTTAGCTCTGGTAACTCGGAGAATGGACACCTGAAACCTAGTGATACTAGATACTGATACCGCAGCCATCGTGGCTATATGCAGCAGCTATGCTTTTTTTCCAGCCCAAGTTGATCGTCCAGACAAGTTGAAATAAAATGCTGTGTTTGAGGTGACTTTATTGCAAAATAACGGCACATGTTAGCTAGATTTTCTGTTATAACTTTGTCTTACAGCTTGGTTGCTGTTGATTTTAACGACCAGTTTTTGTATGGGTGGTTGTTTGTGGGGTGATTTTGCTGGTCGGTCGCGTGTTGCAGCTGGTCTGAGGTTGTCCAACTGGAGCATTGTTGCAAAATTTTGCATCAAAGTTCCTGAAAAATGCTACAGAATTTATCCAAAATAAGAATTTCTCATGTGAAGAAGTTTATTGAGAAAATGATCCTGGGAATGTCAATTTGCTGCTGCAATTGGACAGCACCATGGTCTTGCACGTCCGGTCATTTAACATGGCAAAAGCGCCCATGCTAAGGAATCTGGTCGTTTTTACCAGGTGGGGACTAGGGTCGGTAATGGCAGGTATCTAAGTGTTATCAGGGACCTGCAATTTATACATTTATCAGGTCCATGGAGTTACAAAAATTACGCCTTTGGTGCTTATATTTATTTATACACTAATTCATTGAAAATTTAGATCAATCTTTTAATTCATAAATAATTAGAGCATTTCAGCTACAAGCCTGTACAAAGCAACTTAATATTTTTCAGATTTCATAGTTGCATTTCTGCTATATTCATGTTGAGGTCCACCATGGAAATAAGCCAAGGCAAGATTCTCTAGGCAGTTGGTACTCCCATTTCGTGCATCATAGTTTGGTGTGCTTTCAGCAATATAATTGCACCATCCTGGCATATGTGCGCATAGAATATTATCAATCAACATTTAGTGATAAAAGTTAAGTGCATTCAGGCCTAGTGATTATGTTAATGTAGCTTTTATTCTTGCTTTTGCAGAGAAAATTCAGAACTTACCAATTGCGGGATAATTTATCTGTTAATTTTTAACACGAATTCATAAACATAATATGTGTGCAAAAATTCTCTAAAGCCTTACCTGAATGAATACAAAATTTGTCTGATCTCAATTGATAACATGGTGATAATTTTATTTAAATTATTATTTTTTACTAATTTTTGCTAATTTTCATCAGATTTTTGTACAATGTGAGGGAAAATAGCCAAATCAGTCCAACAATGCCTAAAATGTTGTGATTTCGTCAACCATGTGGAGGCAAGATACTCGAAACTTATTTGGGCCACTGAAAAAAATTACGGACTCAAAGTTAATCTCATCTATTTTGTGATAGACTTAAATGCAAACCTGTCATTCGTGACCTGAATATCCAAGTCCAGAAACACATATCTGAAACCATCTGAATTGTTACCCTCCAAACGGATATCCTTTGGGTAAAATTCTTTAGCAATTTCACTGAAATTTTGTATATTTAGAGAAACAATGTCATCAATATATCCTGCGTTGTTTGATAATTTTGTAGCCATTTGAGAGTCCTTTTACATCAATTTATCCATGTACTTAAATTCAAGCCAGGTTAAATATAAATCTGCCAGTAAAGGGGAGCAGTTCCTACCGATTGGAATGCCTTTTATTTGTTGAACAACCAATGGTCCGCATTGAACAAAAGTTTTATCCCAAAGAAATTTTATAGCATCTATCAAAGTTTCAAGAGTTTAAGATTTAACGTTACTTTTTGAATGTTTATTTTGTGACCAATATGCTTTCTTTGTATACGAATTTATATTTATGTATGGTTTACCATTATGTTTAAACATTTTGCTTATTAATTCTGAAAGAGAACTTTTGACCGCATCTATGGGTAGATTTGTGTTCAGTGTTCTGTATGTCCTCCACCTCCAACGAAATTCCTGGAGGCTGGAAGCAAATTCGGTCGAATTTACTAGGCTGTCCGTCTTTTGGCCGCCTGACCTGTTGATCCATTCTTTCATTCGAATTCGTTGTTTATCTCTTTTGTGGGGAAAAATAAAATTCGGTACTCGTCCAACCTCCTTTTTGAATATGGGCTATAACCATTCTTCTACACGGTGTAGAGACTGTAATTTTATTGCCTGCCTCGACGACGCATTGTGGAGAATTTTAAGTCTCGACTACGCAGTGTAGAGGTTCAAATTTGATTGGCTGCCTCGACGACGCGTTTTAGAGAATTTCATGTCCGCTGCGCGTTGTCGAGATTCTAATTTGACTGGCGGATTTAATATCAGTTATTCTTGTACGAAGGTAGATGATTGGTTTTCTTGTCTTCAGGTAAAAGGGGCCATATTAAAGTTGCTCTACTACGCGTAGTCGAAGCTCGACTACGCTTAGTGGAAAACATATTCTTATCAACTCGTAGTAGAGACTGAAATCTGATGGGTTGGCTCGACCACTCGAAGTGGAGGCCCGGCAACACGTCAGGCTTGTGCGTTATGGCCCTGTTGGCTTGCCATAAGCGTGTCATTTTAACACGTTTCAGGTGTACCGACACCTTGGTTATCTCGCCGTACACGTAAGCAAGCAAAAGTGGCCAAACGTTAATGCTACAAAAATTGTGCACCTGATTTGCGATTTTCAATATGTGTATAATAACACACAATGATATTGTACATTGATTTGAAATTCAAGTCTTGAATATGTAAAAAACAAGCTGTCAGCAATGCACACGAATAACGTTGACAAAATTTCCAAGGCCACTGGTCATAAAACCATTAATGACCTAACCAATATCACACTCACGTGAGGAGAACAAAACAATATCACCAATTTATCGAGGTTTGTTTCTGTTAATTCACTCTGGCCTTTGTCATTTCCCCCATGGAAACATATCCCATATTGGGTATTTAGCAAGGTGTTGTCCAAATCTTTTCTCTAGATGATTTCCTGGCAAATTTTGGTATATATATCAATACGTTCAATATTCTGACCTCCAATTCGTGATGTACGATTTTAATACCATTGTTTGACTGGCAAAAATTATGTAGGCCTATTGAGACGGCCTTCTGCAAATCTAATCAATCCTGTATCCGACAGGTTTGATTTTCTGTTAAAATTAAACCTTTTACTGATTTACTATTAGGATGTTTAGTTATATTTACCGACAACCTAATAGCTTTGGCCAGCATATTTAGGAAACGAATTCACCGTTTTATAACAAGAAGGACTTTCTTTGAGAAAAAAAACAACTTAAATTATCGGAAAATGATAAAAGAGAGAAAGTTGCCCGATAGTTTCGTTAGCATATTTCCATACGACAGAACTAGGAGATAAACTAGAATGATTGTTTGTTTGTTTGTATGTTTTGTTTATGTGGTCCTTCGTGCATTCATCTATTTATTTATCCATTTTCAGATCACAAACTTTTGTAAGTTCACTTTTGACACGCTGCTCACTCACCTGGTTATCTTGCCGCTAAGTATGCTGGTATGGCGGAGTCTCTGGAACATATTTGAAGGAAGTATATTCCCAGGCAGGGTGTTACTGGCAAACGTTATCATGCTTGGCTCTGGATACTTTTTTGCCATCGTTCTTTTTCTATTTCAAATTCCCACACAAAAGATACTATTTCATTTACAAAAACGCCATTGGTTGATGGGGTTAGTGTGGGAAGACCTTGTTATATTTATTGGGATCTGTGACTGTATGCTTATATGGACTGGCGGATGGAACTTGTTATCAACGTACGTGATTCCCGATCAGTTATACGGTGGTTGGTTTTTTCATATCGCTGGCACCATTTTGCTCATAAGTACGTTTTCCTTTGGTCATGTGACTGCCAGTGGCTGTTGTGTGGATGGCGAAATAGTCCCCCAAACGGGACTCTATCCGACACATCTGCTTAGGTTAATTTTCCGTGAAAATGAGACGGAAACTAAATTTACGGAGACTAACACAGAAGTACCGTCTACGTCAGGTCACGTGGGCAATAACGATACACAGGCTGTTTAAAATTTTCAACGGCAATCCAGTTAACAGAAGGCTTCAATGGAAGTTGTCATCTGGTGTTTTTTCCACATACTTGCGAAAATGTGGTGTCAAGACTATATCATTGTGTGCCATTACATACTTTTTTTCCAAGATTTAAAGATTTTTTTCTCTTTCCAATGCACTTGTAAAGAACGGCGTGGGTTGCAGGCAAGTCAGTTTCACCTAGTGAGGAAACGACTGGTCAAACTAAAGTATGGAGGAACACTTAAAATGTACATACCAACTTAGTGATACTTCCACTCACTGCTCAGTCGCAAAAAACAAAAACAAAAAAAAAAAAAAAACATGGATACAGTTCAACATTTTCTTCAAACACTTTTACTCTACAGAACGCATTGTTATTCAGAATTTGGCCATCAATTGAATACATGAACATCTAATAGTCAAACTGAAAAAAAAATGAACCATGGATACATTTCAACATTTTCTTCAAACACTTTTACTCTACAGAGCGCATTGTTATTCAGAATTTGGCCATCAATTGAATACATGAACATCTAATAGTCAAACTGCAAATGATCTCGTTTACACTCAAGAAATTTCGATATGAAAAATAATTTTGATTCAAACTTTAAATATCGTGAGAATGTTTTCTGAGATGCAATAAATCATCACTGCAACTGCATCGTTAGAAAGTCCAGTGCTGATGGGCCATTTGTGTTTGGTGATTGGCAGTAAGTTATTGTTATTATATTGTGTTTCTAATATATCATGGTGTGCATATGTAAAAACACGGTGCTTACTCAATGGTAAAGTATATAACTGTAACAATGCACAATATTACTGAAGTGTAAAGAAAATTTTAATTTGTTTTACCTCGAGGTTCATGTGATATTGACCGATGACTGATGGTATCAGCTGGCCGGCCTCTACGTTTTATGCCAACGTAATGTAGTCAGGTGCTTCTTAACACTTTCCCGCTTAAATCGCCCCAAAGTGCCCGAATATAAATTGTCGTCTTATTTAACATTTTTACTTAAATTTCTCGTTGCTAGAAAACTTTTTGCTGTGATTTGTATGTGATAATAATCATGATGGCATGTTGCTTTGACCAGGCATGGAATAAGCAGATTGAACCGACTTTTCGAGGATATAAGCTATGATCAGCACTGGTAACGGCTATCGACGGTCCGTGTCCTGTTGCCGCCGTCTGCCACATAATGTAGGTAAAAAGTAAGACATTTGCCGCGCCCTCAGTCACAACTTTTACCAACCCTAGGCCATATACTCTCGTCACACTTTGTCAAGTGACAAATTGGCACCTTGTCATTGTCACAACTTTGGAAAAACCCCAGCTGTATATTCTTGTTCCAACTTGTTTGCAGTTATAATGGCTTACCACGTGACAAGAAGACAGCTTGTCACAATGACAACTTTCGCCAAGCCATACCTTTGATGTGAAATTGTTTAGATGCGACAGTTTAGCAATGTGGGCAGTAATATCTTTTGTCGAATGTGACAAGGGAACAACAGAATTGTTTCTGGTGTTTTGTGGGATTTACCATCGGTAATGACCGCGTTTGGACAACTGACTTTTTCTTGTAGTGAGCCTTTTGAAGGTGTGATTGATTTGCGTCATTTATTATATTTTCATTTTTGAGGATGGTGATTTGGATTGATGTATCGTTAAATTTGGTCGGAATTGACGTGGATTTTAAAATATTGTTCACTACTTGAAAATGGTTGTTGCTTTATTAACCGTCACACTGTCAAGACACGATTGAGAATTAACCAGTTTTCCTCAGTTTGCTCTTGTAGTGAACTCCAGAGCGCAGCGCGGTAAGCTGCTGACGTGGGAGTTTTCTCTGTGTCTGTCATTTAAATATTTTGAAAAAAGTGTCAAAATTGACCGGAATAGTAATGTAGACAACAACCGATGGCCCTTGAGCAGCGTGAATGGGGAAAGCTTATTGCACAGGTTATGCATTTGTGTCATTGGGTACATAAATATCTGGAAACATTTGATGCATGAGCTCATGCCTGCACCAAGATTTGAACCAGGAATCGTTGTTACAGTAATGTCTCGCCCCAGTGACTGGTTTAATTTCAATTGGTCGCTGGGGCGACACAACCTGGAAACAATAAATGATTTAGACCATGGAACTATAATTATGTGATAGTTATAACATGTCACATGGCCATTATGCCACATACTCAACGAAGTCGAAGACCGAGTTGATTGTGATGGCATAATGGTCATTGTGACATGTTATAAATGACTTGTAACAAGGGTGGTAGGAACTGACCAAGATACTCCTTGGTGCACGACATTTCTCCCCTGCCTTTTGTGCATGGTGTACTTTGCTGCTTACGTGTATTTCTAGAACTTTCCAAGTCGTCTGTCATATCTAGCATGATATCACTGTCGGCATTATGTGACACAAGCACAGTCAAGTTTGACTGCTTGCTCATGTATTTTCCACTTACCAATATGGCAGTAGGAAGAGCAGGTGGTGGAAGCCAAAATGACATATTTATGTGAGTTGGGCAGTATTCCCACTCAACAGTAAATTTTTCAGAGGAGTACGTGTCATAATGACAAGAATGCATACTACAAGAAACCTATTGCAGGTAAAAAAGCAATGCATTTTTGGAATTTAATTCACTTATTTTTTTTCAGGGTTCATGCCTGGCATGGATACTGATTAAGTGTTCTTAACTGAGTCATGTACATCAACTCACATTATGCCGACAGTGATATCATGCTAGATATGACAGACGACTTGGAAAGTTCTAGGAATACACGTTTGTACTATTCCAAGTTCTGTGGTCGTCTGCACAGATCCTGCTGGAACAATACGTTAGCTTGGGCTGTTCAAGGAGAGAGGTCAACAAAAACTGTTTCTACAACACACTGCCTGTAGGTCATGCTGCACTGCACAACACTAGTAATGCTATTATGTGAAAAGTGTTCATTTTGTGATAAAGTCAACACTTTTTTCCGGCTCCGTATTGGTCTGTTCCTTGAATCCATTTTACACAGCTACATGTTTAGACATTCTAGGAGTTCGCTTTCAGTCCGATGTAAAATTTAACCTACATGCTGATAATATAATTGCCGCCCGACGTGCAATTTTTCGAACAGCAAGTGCTGTATATATATCTTATCCAGGACTTACCTCTCAGTTCCAACTGCGACTAAAGTCGAACTACTTAAAATGAACTTCTCCGAATTATAATGAGGATGCTAGATGCGTATTCCTCACAAAATTACCGTTCGTTCAAGTACCAGCATGCCTGTAGGTACATAGAACACGTAGAATATAATATTCCTGGTCAACAGCTTTCTTGACGCACTTTGCGGCGAGAAAAGCTGTTGATTCTGTCCAAATGTGACACTAAAACCTGAGGTAAAAGCCATGTATGGAAAGTTGTCGGCATATCTAGTCTCACATATGGCATGGATAGTGTTTCACTATCAGCTCCAAACAGTCCTACCCTTGAACATGCTCAAAGAACTATAACAGTTATTAAACATGTTTTAATTCTCCAACTTTTTCGGAGCTAGACGGTCTCTTGATAATCTTTTTGATCAGTCTATAGTAATATGTTCACACGCTTCATGCGAGAATCAAAAGTATATGTATCTCTTGCTGCTCCCATGAGCTTTGCTCTCTCATATGTTGTAATGTGTTTGTATGGAGGTGTACATGTACACGCACATTTTTATTTCTGTGTCATAAGTAACCAAGCAATTTTAGTGGTGTATTCTGCATAACAATATTTAGTAGTAGTAGTAGTAATAGTAGTAGCAGTAGTAGTAGTAGTAGTAGTAGTAGTAGTAGTAGTAGTAGTAGTAGTAGTAGTAGTAGTAGTAGTAGTAGTGCTTTACATTTTATGCAGGGACATCTTTCAGCATCAACAATTTTGAAATCCGTCTCGATTAGTGACATCACCGGCATCCCTAATGACTTGATACACAAGTCAGCTAGTCGTAAGCTGTTCAAAAAGTAGTAAAACTGTTTTTTCACTTGGACAATTAAGATGAAAACTATCATGGCTAATAAAATTGAAAGTTTAAAAACAACCATTCATTTTTATTAGCCGGGTTATAATCTGAGATAAATGTTTACCAAACACATGCAAAGAAATTAAAACATGCATTGAGTTAAGCAACTCTTTTTCTATCTATCTGTCTGTCTGTCTATCTATCTATCTATCTATCTATCTATCTATCTATCTATCTATCTATCTATCTATCTATCTATCTATCTATCTATCTATCTATCTATCTATCTATCTATGGGGGTATATCAGTGTATTTGTATATGTATAATGGAATCGCACTATTCAGGCCACATAATGGACTGAAAAATGTGGCCTTAATCAAAAGTGGTCTGAATACGGGGTATGTGATTTAAGGGTTAAAAACGGACTGAAAATTGGTGGTCTTAGTATAGAAATGGTCTCTTTGCGGAGATAGCCTGAATTGGAGATTTTACTGGGTGTATATATATTAAAACACACACTGACATTTACCGTCTGGGTTTGCCTCGTTTGACGGATGGAGAAATCTTAAAAATATGAAATAGATTGCATAGAAAAGCGCAATCTAATGTTAACCAAAATAGCTGCCCAACAGTGCTATTTGTTTAAACCTACACAAACAGTGTAAATATACCAAAGTCTTTTTGTGCTACATATGTGTGTATGCATAGATCTACTTGTTTTTACAACATTGAAACATCTGTACATTATTGTCTGCATGTCTTAAGTTTCAGTGGCCCACCTTTTTTCAAGTACATACACATTTAGCGAAGGTATACACTATGGTATTTCAATGTGCCAGCTTAAATGGGTGACATATACATATACATATTTCAAAGTTTGTAATTTTTTCACAAGCGTATAATACATGTACATTATGTGACCAAATTAACTGACAGCACGAAACATACTCGCTGCAAATAACAGCATTCTGTTCGACTTGTTTAGATCACTTTCTGAGAATGTAGATCAAAATATAGAGCAAAAACATTTTAAAATAGTATGTTATGGCTCCTAGTTCACAAATAACTGCCAATCACCTAGACCTGTCAAAAATGATATTTTTGTGGTTGGTACGGTCAGTCAACGATAACTATAAGCTGTCGCAATTAATCTATACTTCTATACACAGCCTAGAGGTTTAGGAGTTATGATGCAGATCCCTTTAGAATAATTCACTCTGCAAAATCCCAGACGTTGGATTGTGCCACAATCCAGATCTGTCTGAGGGGACCGGTATCTATTTATATTTGCTTATCTTCGGTGACACTAAAAAAAAATAAAAAATAAAAACACAGCTTAACTACACGTCTTGAGCTGGATGTTGCTGATGCAGAATATTATAACATGCTAGTATTTGTGAATTCGCCTTGGTAGTCTAGGTTGACATAATATTCTTTTCGAATGATTTACGCTGCTTGAACTTAAATTGATATGGAATTAACACCACTTTGACTACTCTTCTTCATGTGATATTTCGTTCAGGGAATAAAGTGTAAATGGTGATAACTATACGCCATTGACATCGTTATGGTTTTCATGAAATACCGAATTTAAAATAAGTCTAGAAATTAAATATATAGATATGTGCTTACCTAAGGCTGCGATTCTCTGCTTGCGGGGACTTCTGTGGATGGAAGAAGGCTGATCTACGGAGTTTGGTACTGCAGCTGCATATTCATAACATGCTAATGTTTGTAAATTTACGATTGTCGTGTAGGTTTGGATCATAATCGTTTCAAAACATTTGTACTGTATCATACCGTTGTCCTGCTGTCTGCAAAAACGTTCTATAAGAAATGAAAAAATAATGCTAAAGTGAGATGTCAACCTTCCAACATCAAACAGTCCCAGAAACCAAACAAAGTAAAATTTGTAAAAAGTGAGACTCGTTTTATATATATTCACTCCTTATAATTTATTTTACCACAAGAATTTGAAAGTGTGAATAATTTTTTCATAAAGTTGGATCAATTTCAAACTAAAAAATTAGGCAAATTTTACGTTCACTGTGCGCATTTGCGGTAGAAATACAAGACAAGTGACACAATTGATGGTGACAAAACACTATTGTCCACTTTATGTTCTTTTGAAAAAAAAATTGGGTTGTTGGACTTATTTTCACTTTATTTTTTTATGGCCTATTTTGTGGACACCTCAGTTAAACAGAAGTATGTCCTTAATGTGTTCACGACATGTGCTGGATAGTTGCAATAGAAACCGTTTTAGTCAGGTTAGAGACTCAGACACAAAATGGAATTCGAAATCAATTCAAAATGGACCTGTGTCTGTGAGTGCACGCGCAGCAGACAGGCGTGTTGTAGAGTTTTGTAACCATGACAGTGTTTGTCAAGTGAGACGCTCCTTGTTACTCTTGAGTAAAGCCAAATAAATCAAAGTGTTTCTACAATATAATTCAGATTGAAAGCGAACACAAGCATTATGAGAATGATTTTAATATATGGCCATGTTAAACGTTTCTTTTTGTCGGCCATCGAGCGGTTGGAGAGCACTTGCCAGTCGTTACCTAGCTCTCCGGTCAAAGGATGAGGGCAGATGGTTATCATAAAGAAATAAATTTAAAACGAAAAAGGAAATAGCTGTCAAAGTCAGGTTCAAATTAAGAATAAGTGAATATTTTAGCAATTTCAGTATTAATAAGTATAGTTACCTCTCGACCACCACTGCCAAGACCTTCGTGTCTGGCATATCGCCAGACACAATTGAGTTGGTTATTCATTTAGTTGTTCCAAAAATCTGACGGTCCCTGTGGCGCCATCTCTTGGTTCCTTTGGATCCTGTGGTGACTCCTGGTGCGCCTGCCATGTTCTTCCTTCCTCGTCGATGATTGGTCAGTGGTCATCACCGATATACAAACACACTGAAGGAGGGTGTAATGCTACACACACACTGGCCAAGGATCAGCAGGACTGACAGCCTGGAGGTAACCATCAGTCCAAGTGAGGAGGCAACATCTGAAGGGAAAACCTCAGATGTTCGTGGACTTGAGGCTGCCAACAGTGGAATCCTGGCTTAAGCCCGAAAACCCTCCTTACCAACCAACATTGGACTGCACTGGACAACCGGGCTAATTGCCTGCCAATCTGGTACCAGTCTGTGGTGTGGGTACACACTGTCTACTTCCATTTTTCTGGTCCTGGAGAATTAGAAAGACTGGTGAATTATGGAAAATATGGCAGCCACTGGGGGTGGTTATAGGGTTCCATAAGGCGGTGTCCATAAAAGCAGGTCCACCAGCTTTAGGCCTGGGAACACAGGGGACATGCGCCTAATGCAAGTCCAAAAGAAGGTCTAGGCCTACTCTAGGTATGTCAACCAATAGACTGCATCCAGGTTGAAACCCCGATGGCAATATATATTGCTGGAACATGGTGACACCCTGAGGGGACAAGGGAAGTCTAAAGACAAGTGTCAGGAACCTATGCAGAGGAGCCTTCTATGCTGGCAAAGGCATAAATGCCCTCCTCCAGTACTTTCAAGTCATGCAAGTAGTACTTTGGGAAAGCTGTAGACAATCACCACCAGCAGGCCAGAGAATATCAACAACAGTGACATTCCTACAGGTTCGCCAGGAGACATTTAAGGCTTGCATCTCATGAGCACTAGCCAAGACCTGCTTTAAGGCCGAAGGCCTATCCAAAGCATTCTCATAGGCCTTCAAGATGGTTTGTTTGATCCACAAGGAGATCGTGTTTCGGCAGACCTGCTCCTTGCAGGAGTTATCCAGGAGCAAAAAGAGGACAGACCTCTGACCCTTGGCAACGTCTGTGCGTGACAGATATGAGATATTTGGAGTAATATCAGTATTAATAAGTATAATTACCTCTCGACCACCATTGCCAAGACCTGTGTGTCTGGGCATGATGCCCAAGAAATCGAGAAGAGGAGCTTGCTACTCAATCTTGATTCAAAACCTGACAGTCCTGTGGCACCAACTCTCAGTCCATGTGGAACTGATGGTAACATCGTGTATCATCATTCCCCTTTTGGAGAGTGGTCAGTTGACATCAGCTGTAAGAGGAAGGGGGGTTGGTCGGGTAGGCTTCTCTGGTGGTCCAGATGTAAGTATACTCATTACTGATGTTACTCCAAATATCTCGTACTAATTAAGTAATGTTACCTCTTGACCACCATTGCTGATATACAAACACACTGGGGTTGGGGTAATCACTACAGGTACACTGACCTCATAGACCAGCAGAACTGGCAGCTCGGGGGAAACCATCGGTCCATGTAAGGAGGCAACGTTTGAAGGGAAAACCTCAAAGTTACGTGGAGATGGGGCCACCAACAGCAGAATCTGGCTTAACCAGGAACCCTCCTTACTGATCCGCATGAAACTGCACTGGACCTCCCCCCCCCATGCTTGCCTGCTAACATGACAACTGTCCGCCCCATGGGTAGACGTTACAGTCGAAATACTGAGACATGAATGAGATTGATTGGCTACCAGCAAACCTCGGTTCCAAGCTAAGCCTTAGGCTGTGACGTCACCAAGATACACAAAATCCAACATGGCGGCCATGTTATTAACTGGTATCACATACAAATCAGAAATTTTTAAAAAGTGGTACAAAAGATGTGTTATGATCTCTTGCTTTTATATGTCCTCTTTCCACAGATATAAATCCACATTATGGTTTATTTCCAGTCTAATAATAGGGCCATGGTAATCCAAAATGTCCATTTCATTTCTGACCTGTCAGCCATTGCTGACCCAAATATACAGAAGTGATGTACATGTATTTTGATCAAATTTTATACAAGCAATGTGATGACAAAATATTTTGCCATCTATTGCAAAAATACTTTCCTGATGCAAGCAGTAAAATGTAGGATGCTCGTAAAATGACCATTAATCGTAACCCAATAAATGCACTGACTGTTATATAAGTGGTTAATCACTTTTCACACCCCTTTCATGTGATCCTAAGCTGAGAGATGAATAAACACAGGACTGGTCATTTTGCCTGGTTCCATGGGCCAAGGGCTCTGTGATTGGCTGTTCACTCGAGATGGCCACCATTCCCGTGGTAACAAGAAACAAGCATTCACCTTTGCTGGATGCTGAGCCAGTATTTCATCCAGTTTTGCATCATACTACAGAGAATGATGGAACAGCATACAATACATTTTGAATTAGTACAGAAATCATTTGGGGTTCCTTGAACCAAGTGGCTATAGATCTGGCCACGGCATTTAAGGGTTTTACCTTACGTGCAATGGAGGCCATCCTCCCTCTCAAGGAAAGAGCCTTGTGCCCAGTGACAGCTGTTCGCTGGTACCTTTCCCACACGGATGGGCTTAGAGGATGGAGGTCTACCCTCCTTCTACCACTGAGTAACCCACATAAGGAACAAGTTTGAAGAAATATGATTTCATCGTGGATTAAGCTAACGATCCTTAAGGCCTATGAGATGTCGCTGGATAGGCCTTGTCTCTGCTAGGGCTCATAAGGTTAGAACCTTCAATGCCTCCTGGCATGCCCTGCAGAACTTTGGGGTTGTTGACATTCTGCAGGCCTGCCGATGGTGATTGTCTATGACTTTCACTGAGCATTACTTGTGTGACATGCTCGAGGAGGGTATATATGCCTTTGTAGGTGTCACAGTCTCCTTTGCATAGGTTCTGATACGTATCTGTTAGTCCTTTCTAGTTTAAGGCGCTCTTGTCAAGGGTTGAAGAGATAGCTGATCAACAGCCCTCAACTGTTCTCAAGCTCTCTTGCCCAAAACTTCCCACTGGTACAACAGGAAGTTGACAATATCCACTACATGCGGAGCCCAAGGGTGAATTCGCCTACTGGTGCACCAGTTGGAAAACACCTTCCATCAAGCCGAGTAAATAGTCACAGAAGAAGATCAAAGCCGTCCTTGGCAATTCTATCTGAGACCGACTCCAAGAAGCCTCTGTCGCGGATGTGCTGTGAGATAACCACCAAGTGTGGAGTTTGAGCACTTGAGGGTTCCGTGGAACACACTCCTCTGCTGTTGCCTGAGAAGCTTCGGCCATGCCAGTAAACGTAGTGGAGGCTCAACGCTCAATTCCAACAGGAACTGTTCCGGGGCTGCCAGTGGCAACCAGGATCAGATTGCAATCATAGGACAGAACCTTGCGCAACACCCTCCAAAGGATGTGACAAGGTGGAAAGGCGCAAGCCCAAAGGCTGCTCCAGTCCATGGCTAGAGCATCCACTGCAAGGCATTGGGGGTCTGGGACAGGCGAGACGTACACTGTAGCTTTGAGTTCTCGCGAGTCACAAACAGATCCACATGTAGAGTCCCCCAACATGCCTACATGGCCTAAACAACCCTGGGGTGGAGCTACCACTCCGTCCCTACCGGCTGACCTCTCCCTGAGAGATGATCAGCCCGAACATTGGTGTGTCCCGCAACATGCCTCGTGTGCATGTGAACGTCATGGTCATAACACAATCTGGTGATGTGTCCAGCCAACTCTGTCAGCTTCCTGGACTGCGTCCCACCCTGCCTGTTGAAGTAGGCTATCGCAGTCCTGTTGTCGCACATTATGAGGATATGTTTGTGCTCCACCAGGTTCCAGAAGTGGAGGATGCTATGTATATCACCTCCAGTTCCAACCAGTTGATGTGGTGAGCTGCGAAGGACATCGGTCAAGGGCCTGACACTGTATGACTCTCCACATAGGCTCCCCACCCGGACAAGTCTGTGCAGATGGTGCTCTGATAAGCCAATCATCCAGATATATGTGAATATGAATGGCTGGGGGTGAAGGTAAGCAGCAACTATCTGTGTGAACCCAGAGAACACCAGCGGTGCCATGGTGAGAGCAAACAGCGGTGCCCTGAAATGGTATATTTGGTCCACAAATGTGAATCACAGGAATTTGCTTGAGGACACTGCAATTGGCACATGGAAGAAAGCATGCTTGAGATATAGGGACGTCATCCCCTCCATGGGCTGTAGAGCTGCTGCCACTGACTGGGGTGTCTCTATCCGAAAGGACAGGACTTCCAGACAGATAGGTAGCGTTGACAGGTCTATGACTGGGAATCATCCTCCCTCTTGCTTGGGAACCAGGAAGGGGTGGTTGTAGCAGCGGATAGAACCCTGGTCCTCTACCAGCTCTATGGCACACTTGCTCTGAAGCATCCAAACTGCCTCAAGGAACACTGATGCTTTGGGTTCCGAGGTGGGTGTGACAAACCACCGTGGTTCTCTGCTTAACGGAGGGCTGTCTTTGGTGAAAGGCATCAATAGCCGTTTTTCAGGATATTTAGGATGAACGAATTATCCATGATAGACTCCCACTGTGCGGTGAGGCAGCTGCCGACTGGGTGCTGGAAGGAGTCTAACAATGTGGCAGTTGGCAATCCAGAGGGGGGGCGGGTACACGTGATCTGGGAAGTACCCCGCTTCAAGGGGCTGAGACGGCAAAATACGACAAAGACCAAGCAGAGTTGGTCAGCACCTTAGAGCATGCCTGGTCTGCTGAGTGGGCTCGAATGTCCTATGCCCGGCAAACCACTTCGGCCATCTCTCCTCTGAACAAATTTCCTGAGAAGAGCAGCCCCGTGTGGGCTCTGCAAAATATTAGGACAGGCAGCTTTTGACCCCTCCACAACAGATGAAGGTTTGCCTCCAGTGTGCAAGCAGTCTGCACCTGGTGATCTACTGCCCATGACAACGAAGTCGCAAGGAGAGTTGCCTGGTCTAACCAGTCTTGCACGGCCTCTGTGATATGTACAGGGCCCTTGAGGTCCTCCAAGAGAGACCCCAAAGCTGCCCTGCCAACAAGACGTCCAAGTAGGATGCAACAAGGACAGAGCCTCAGGCATCTTCCTCTAGGGGTTTGAAGGCCTCAGCAGACACCGTAATAGTCCTCAGCTGCCTATCATCCAACTCCTCCCAGTCAAGGTCCACTGGCCATGAACCCGATGGGAAGATCTGCTCAGGCGTGGAGTACCACTTCCCCTAGACTTCTGGCTTCAGGAGGAGATGGCCCTGCCTCAAATAGCCAGATGTTGGTGGCTCAATGGGAACCCGTGTGCCACGAGTCAAAGCTATGAGCTGGTCGTAAAACTCAACTACAAAGGGCGAAAAAGGAATGAGCATTCGTTGACGTGTTTCCTCCAGGGACAAGCCCCAGCAGGACAGCCCAACAGCACCCAACCTCTCCTCCACTGGTGGGACCACAGTTTGGTCACCAACAAGGTTCTGAATAAGAGTTTTGACAACATGGTCAAAGCCTTTTGCAGGTGCAGGTGCTGTGTCTATGGGAGTAGAGGCTGAAGCCCCCACCACACCTGTGGTCACTGGCTCTCTGCCCCTGTCAGACTGTGAATGGCATGAGGGATGAACCCTCGACCTGGGCCGAGACCTGGTGTTGGATGAGTCTGACAACAGTAGTTTATCCTCCACCTCTGTGTCCAGGCCCAAAGACTACGGACTTGCGAGGGGAGCATGCACACCCAAACCCTAATAAAATGACGTATTGTCCAAGGGCCATGGAGCAGTGGCCTGTGACAGCAGGGGATCTGTCACCATGCCAGGTGAAGGGGCAGCGGGAACCTCCAGCGAAGTAACTGCTGTCACCAACACCACCTCCACTTGCTCTTCCCACGTAGGGAGAGAAAGTGGGGGCAGGGGAGACTCCTATGCAGAGATCTCTAACTGCAGGCAACAACCATAGCAGTGTGGATGATCATCCCAGGCTGCTATATAGTGGTTCCTAGAATCATACATGTGGATGTCATGTTCTGAGCACCATCGAATGATGCGACCAGCCCTGTCAGCCTGTGGGAGTGCAAACTACCTCGCCGGCTAAAGTTAGGCAGTTCTGGTCCTGTTGTTGCACATAACAAGGACATGCTTGTGCGCAACTAGGTCCTGGAAGTGGAAGAGCACTAAGCTTATTGCATTCGGTTCCAACCAGTTTACGTGATGGGATGTAGACTGGGAGGGCCAAATGCCTGATACCATCCAGCCCTCCACATGAACTTCCCACCCAGGCTGAGAAGAGTCCGTGTTAATGGGGAGTTGCACCTGAAAAGGCATCAATATCTGTCCCCACATGATGTTCTCCTAAGAGGTGCCGGTAGTCCTCTGGGAAGACTGGCACTGGGGCTTGGAAGCCCTGGGCCCTCAATTATCTGTCCCACAGAGCATGCTGTAAGGAACTAAGGTGAAGGCCATCTCAAGGGACCTGAGAGTCCATCAAGGACAGGGAACCAGCAGAGCTTCCCAGTGCTGGGCTGTGCAAACTTTGCGAGCCGGAAGTGCCTTGATCATCAGCTGAAGTATTTCCCAAATGTCTTCTGAAGGATGACAGATGTAGGCAACCAGGTTAAATTGGATGCCAAGAAAGATGAAGATCTGCTCTAGCATTAGGCTGGACTTGATGAGATTCACAATCAGGCCTAAGTGTTGGCAAAGTTTCAGGACAGTCTGTGTGGGGGATGCTGCAAATCTAGGTGCCATAGTGCCTTGATGAGCCGGTCGTCCAGGTACACATGAATGCCTACAGCATTCTGATAAAGGTGTGTGGCGACTGCCTGTGAAAACAGAGTGAACACCAGAAATGCCATCCAAAGACCAAACAGAAGAACCCTGAACTGCTAGACCTGGCCCAAAATGCTGATGGCAGATACTTCTGTGAAGTCTCTGCAATTGGCATGTGGAAGAATGTGTCCTTGAGATCCAAGGATGTCCTCCATTCCTAGGGCCACAGGGCCATCGCCACTGACTGTGGAGTCTCCATCCTGAAAGATAGAATCTGCAAGTACGTGTTCAGTATTGACAGGTCTCTGAACTGACACGAGCCTCCATCGCTTGGGGACAAGGAAGAGTAGGTTGTAGAACATGGGCAAAACCAGGATCTCCGATGCACTCAATGACCTTCTTCCTCCATTGCTTTTTCACCACCTCTAGGAATGCCAAAGCTTTGGGTTCCTATGTGGAGGGAGGTGGACCACTTGGGCGCAGAGCATAACATAGGTATGTCTCCACTGAATGGCAGTGAATAGCTGTGTGTCAGGGTATTTAAAATAAAAGAATCATCTGTAGCAGACTCCCATTGAGCATGAAAGACAACTGCCTACAGGGTGCTTTGAGGTGTCTCCAGCTACGGTAGAAGGCAACTCTAGGACTGGGTGATCTGGCAGCAATAGTGCCCTGGGGTTTGCCTCATTTCTTGGAATTGCTGAACCACTTGCCCTTCTCTGATTGCTTCCCACTCTTATTCAGACCTTGCAACACTGGGGGTGTGGCGTGGGTCAGAGGCAGCTTTGGCACAGTCTGAGAGCTACACTTCAGGTGGGCACAGCCAAGGACAAGAGTCACCGAACATAGTCAGTCTGTACCTTGTTGCTGGATCACTTGTTTGAGTAGGCTCAAAGGTCCTGCATCCTGCAGATGATGTCTGCCATCTCTCCTCCAAACACGGTGCTGGAGAAGAGAGGCCCATTTTCCCTCAGTGGAAAAAGGGATCAGGCAATCGCTGACCTTGGAGAAAGCTTTGCTCCATTACAAATACAGGTTTAACTAAAGTGTACAGGCTATCCTAACCTGGTTGTCTCTGGCTCTTGACGAGAATGCTTTGAGTAATGCCACCTGGTCAAACATGTTCTGCACTCCCTAGGTCACTTGGATGGAGCACTGGAGGTCCTCCAGAATTGACCTCAAGGTTGCTGAGAAGTCTGAGGAAGACGCTGTAAGGACAGAGCCCATTGGTGAAGGCACAAGTGGTCTTCAGCTACCAAGCATCATTTTCCTCTCAATCCAGATCCAGGAAGGGATTCTGAGGAACAAATCTGCTCAGATGCAGAGTACCACTTCCGCTGGACATTCTGCCAGGGGAGGAATTACCCTTGAGGTAGCTGGCTGTTGACAGCTCCATGGGGACCTGGATGCCATGAATCCTAGCTGTCAGGTAGTGGTAGAACTCGGCAACGAAGGGTAAGAAGTAAGAAGGGAGTGGCGGTCTTAGGATGCACATCCTCCAGGGACAGGACATGGCAGAAATGGCTAGGGCTCCTCACCTCTCCTCCATTGGGGCAACCACAGGTTGGTGGCCCACCAGGCTCTGAATAAGGGCTTTGACGTGTTCCAAGCCCTGGGCAGAGCTTGGGTGGTATCCATGGGGGTGGAAAGAGGTTCCGATCACATCATAGATACCATGGAGCTCAGTTACTCAGAGCAATGTCAGTGTGAAAGTCAGCTTAAAGCTGGTGGCCTGGACTTGCTGATGGACAAATCCAAAAGCAGAATCTCCTGCACCACGTCAGTATCGAGGTCTGAAGACTTGGAACACGCAAAAGCAGCACATAGACCCAAAACCTCATCGAACAGCTGTCTGTCCAAAGAAGATGGGGCAGCAGCTTGCACGTCTCCCACCACACATTGCACTGGGGTAGTAATGACTTCCATGGAAGTCATCACTGTCTGCATCTGCTCTTCCCACATGGGTGAGCAAGCAGGACTTTGGGGGATACTTAACAGGGAGTCACAGCTGTCACTTACCAGAAATTCTGCTGACTGGAGGGCACCTGTTGGAGTTGCAAGAACTCCTGAATCTCTGGGAGGCTCAGTGCAGAGACCATAGCTGTTGCTGACCTAGAGGTTTGCTGGTCAGAGAGAACATGCTGGAGCTGTGAGAACTCCAGAGCCTGTGGGCCAAGTGAGAGCTGACTCAGAGCAGGATCAGTGAGTTGCTCAGCTGCGATGGTCTGCTCAGACACAGCTGGAGTGCAGGTGGGGTTGGATGAAGATGAAGACTCCAACCGCAACTGCTGCTCTTTGCTGAGCTTGGGTCCTGGTTGCCTCTCAAAGGAGGGAGGCAGGGTACCCAGCTTGAAGGCAGGAGTCAGTTGGATCAACGCTCTGTCTGGGGCTGGGCCAGAGGAAGAGCAGGAGGTGGAGCTAGCACATGAGTCAGAGGCACCTAATGAGGCACCTGGGTCTTGTAGGGGTCCACCACCACAGGAGCCAAAGGTTCACTATAGGTAGAATTTGCCGTCACAGACATGGGTACCTTTTGACCTCTGATATGCCAGAATTTTTTATCCAACCTACCCGACCGAAAAGCTCAGGGAAGCTGTCAGGGCTGTGGTGCTCTGGGACATCTGGACCAAGTTCTGAGCTCTCAGATGCTGAGTGTTTGAGGAATCAGCTGGGGTTCTGGAATGCCTAGACGAGAACCCATAGGTTTCCATCCTGGCTTCACAAACTTAGACGATTTGGACACAGAGCACTCAGACTGGGGGGACTAAGCTCCCAGGAGATCCAACCTGCATTTTGCCTTGTTGGAGGGGTCTACAAAGTGGTGTCTTGAGGGGGAGCAATCAGGGCCAGCAGCAGATCTGCTTGCATCTGCATGCTTCTGGCCATTGAGTCCAAAGATGCCAACAGTCTCAGGCCAATGGACCACTGGTCTTCACCTTGGGTTGAGCTGGGCACTCAAGATCCCCATGAGGTGATCTCTTGCTGCCCTGCTTGTGACTATGTTGCTTCTCTTCCTTACTTCCCTGTGGGGTTGCAGGAAAAGAGATGGCAACCACCTGAGCCTGACAGCAAGCCATATGGGTTTGCCTATGCTTCGCCAGTGGTGTCACAGGATAAGACTTGACAGAGTCAGACTCCAAGGCCTAATGTTTAACTGCAATTGCTTGCTGCTTATGCCTAGCTCTATCAATCTTTCTGACCCTGCTCCTAGAACAGCAAATTGTCTTCTCCCCAACCAACACAAAACTGAAATGTGCTTTCTTGAGTGCACACATGGTCAGGTTGCTTGTGAGGACCAAAACAATGTTCATGGTTGTCCCACGCAGCCATGTAGTTGTTCCGTGAATCCAGCTTTTGACCTTTTTCCAACAGCGAAACAAAAGTTGGCACCAGATCAACACTCACCACACACTGCTGAGCAGCGATTGCCTGGTGGGCACTGTTCTCCCACTGTGTGGGATATGACTGAGACACCATTTTGGAAAAGAAGAGGTTCAAGCCAAAATGACCAATGTTACTTCAACTTTTCTCCTGGTACCTGTAGATCAGAAATAAGTGATCCTTCTCTCCAAAGGGTCGAGAAATGCTTAGAAAATAAATTCTGCAGAAAAGAGTATGCATGAAGCAGTAGAACATTCATATTGAACAATAGTTCATGGAGGTTCCCAACTCTCAGACCATGGCAGAAATTGGGCCTGAGGGGGGCTGAAGAACCCAGGGGCATGGGCACCAGGAGTCACCACCGGATCCAAAGGAACTGAGAGATGGCGCCACTGGGACCGTTAGGTTTTTGGAATAATTGAGTGAGTAACTTACTCAATTGTGTCTGGCAATATGCCAGACATAGAGGTCTTGGCAATTGTGGCCGAGAGGTAATGTTATGCACAAATATATAATCCATGGCAGGTCTGACTGGCAAAACCACAAATCATTGTTTCAGGCATTTAATGAGCACAAATAAAGCCTGACAATAATTCCTTCATATATATATATATATATATACATATATATTTATATACACACACACATATATATATGTATGTATATATATATATATGTATATATATATGTATATATGATGAATGAAGCTATACAGACTGAGGTTTCGAAAAAAGACTAAAGTGTGTAGGCATGACAATAGTGTACAAGAAAAGCCAACTTCATGCTGTCAGCAGGTACTTGTATACTAAAGCAAAAATAGTTAAAGCAACCTTTTGCTATTGGCTTTAATGTCAGAAAATCCACTCCATGAGCGACATGAAACAAAAGCATATCTATTTGTCAGGTTGGTGGTGAAAAAATAAGGACCCAAGTCAAAATCCTAGATGGGCTTAAGGTTGTCAAGTCACAACAAGATTTGAGACTCCTGTTGACTCAAGAGTTAAACCAACCTCTAACCAGATTTTATTTACAATACACAAAATTCATATTCAACCCAGAGCCTCTGTTTGTGTGCTGGTTATCATCCCTAATGACCACACACTAGGTCTTAGACCAGCTGACAGTGGGAGACTCTGTAAACAATGTGTGAAATAGCAAAGGTGAGTGGCATAAGCACCACCTTGCCTTTGCTACCACCTGACTTGAATTTCTGTTGTCAGAGAAAAGCGAGCTGGGAATGGAGGAGAATGTATCAAAATGTTGAAAATAAAGAATCTGAAGCTCAGATGTACATGTGTTCTCTGTGAAAACAGAATCAGAAAGGGAACGTTAACTGGTTTTGAATTTGAAAGCTAGGAAGGGCACATTTGCTGTAAGCCAATTAGGACTCACTGATGTACGTGTGCACTTAGACCTTTAAGACAGGCAAAGATCACATGACACCCCCCCCCCCATGTGTCTTGTTCCTACCAAGCCACCTACAGTTACATGTTGGAACCTTGTTCCATACATAAAATTAGTTATTTAAATGGCAACTCTTTATGCCTTGTCGTCAGTGAAGAAATGTGGACCCAAGTCAAAAAAACAAAAAACAACTTAGACTGGTTTAAATTTGCAACAAGAGTTGAGACTGATATTGGACGAAGAGTCCGCCACTTTACATGCGGATTTTATTTGCAATATACAAAATTCTGATTTAACCCAGTTACTCCACCTGTGTGCTGGACTTCAACCCTATTGACCCCACACTAGGTATTCGACCAACTGACAGGGGGAGACTTTTTATGCTACGTGTGAAATAGCAAATGTGAGAGGTATAAGTGCCATAAAGTCTAGACGTATGATCAGAGATGAGACGTCCTGGCTGCCCCTACCCCAAGTCTAGGATTTCAAGTGGCAAGGTGATGTGCTCGTGCAGCAATGATTGAAGGGATTACCATGAAAATGATCAAATGAGAAGTTACACAATAAAGGCATATTTGAAAATCACATGTTCGCAACACATATAATATATATGTGCAGGATCAAACCAGAAATTAGAGTCACCATCTTCCACAGACCTAGGAAGTCATTGGTTCTTTAACATCCACAACATGCGGTAACTATTGTCTGTTACTGTTTTTGTCTCTAGCTGCTGGACCACGGTACATTCTGAGGTGACTGTGACACCATGCATGAAGCACTCAGCACCAGCGACACTTCAAATGCCAGAGCTTTGTTACCGCCACAGCAGGTGGGGAGCAATAAAATTCGCAGACGTCAATTCTGTATTTGCAGTCGCTGGTCTACTGCGCATTTAATGGTGGGCGGAAGGTACACTTTGGTAGTAGTGTACCTCTATAAATGATTCATTTTATTGCATTTTTTATGTTTCAAATTTTTTATTTTTATTTATGTATTGGCTCCTTGTTAGTCTACTCCGCAATGGTCTACCACAGTAGAAGAATATCCATGACTCTATGGCATGGGAATGTTATGCATGTTACTAACTGGCATTTTCAGGTGCCATGTGACATTCTGGGCCCAGAAATCAAGAATTTGACCACTTCATGATTGCAAAATTTTCAGTTACACTGGCACTGGCCGTAAATTTGAACTGCACCAAAATCAACTTTTGCTTGCATAAAATCGTTTTATGTAGACTTAAAGTTCCGCAATAGACTAGCTTTTATTGAGAAAAGTGTTTAAATCATATAAGGTTTGTCTTGGCTGATCAATAATGAAGATGCCCATACAGATGGCAATCCTTTCATAAAATCCCTACTAATCATCGTAGAACAAAAATTCAAATGCTGTTTCGCTTGTCTGGGCAGAGGGGAAATGGCAAGGCTATTTGCGCAATCAAATGTTCAGTGAAAGATCCGTCATATCATTGTGCATCCAAGGATTTAGGTTCCCGTCAAATGATGCCATGGGTAGCCAACCTAAATGTGCTTGTCCAAGTGTGATTGCCACCCGTTCAGGTGATACCACAGCCACGACAGAAAGAGCCCCGCTTATCGCTTATCTTGTTGTGGTGATCAGCATAAAACACAGGCAAACCAAAGACACTGTTGATTCATATAAGTGAGCTTAATGGGTTTTGCGCTACTGAGTTACACCATGCTCAGTCCTTCAAATAGTAGGTCCATGCACCATGTAAGCAATACCATCTGTCACACTGAGAGTGTGCAATCTCATGTCACAAAGTTAACGTATGAAGGTTTTCATAGTTCTGTGACACAAGGTATGTATATTAAACTGGTTGTCACACTGACAATCTCATTTTTATAGTTCCATGACACAAGGTATGTATCTCAAACTGGTTGTCACAGTAACAGTCCCTTGCTCAAGCCACTGGTAAATGTTCATAAGGTGTAATATTGAATATGATTCCCATGAGGCTGTCTTCTGACAGCTTAATATATCCATTACACAGTCCATATCACCAACAACAAAGATAAATGTCCCCAAGCTGTAGAAACATACTTGATACAGTGCACACAAACCTCAATGCAAACATTCACAGAGAAGATGGGACAGTGAAGCATATAGAACTGAATGGACCTCACCAAACAAAAGCTGGACGCCACTTTGTGGCCTTTTCCAAGGTGCAGAAATTTTACTCTGTACACTATTCATATAAAACATACAAAAGTTGTGGATTTGAACCAGCTTAATGCTTGTGGCCTGGCAAATGGCTGTCAACCCCATGAAAACCCTTCCCTTTACCACTTAGAGCATAATTATGCACCCATAAAGTCAGAATGCAACCTTTGTTTGCTGGGTGCCAGAACAAATGGTTTTGACATCACAAGGCCAAATGTTTGTTATGGCACCATCTTAATTTGTTGTCACTCTTACATATTTCCGAAATGCGTCTGACTTCCAGTGACCTTTAAGTCTAATTTGACTGTCAAGAACACATCTAGAGCATCCCATGAAGCTGCACCTATGTGGAAGCTGTGTCCCCTCTATGCCCAGCTGTCCAAATTGCAGAAGTGGAGGTATGTTTTGAGTTGGGAGTCACGGGCTGAACATGTGATTTTTTTGTTTCAGAGCAGAGAGAAACAAATTCCCTGGTGGTGGGCCTCTGAGTTATAAATATTGTAAAAGGGGTTTAACAGGGTAAGATGGGAGATTGATGGCTCTGAAGGAAATGAAGAAAGATTGCCTGGATAGGTTAAGTTTAAAATTTTGAAAACACACTTTGACCTGCCATGGCACTTTATGTTTACTGACAATAGAAACATCCAAAAGTTGAACTCTACTGTGTACACTTCCTTTGCCAACACAATTTCCCCAGTGCGTACATAGGCATGGAATGCAAAAGAATACATTGTCTTACAAAGGGACTGCTCAAATGGGATGTGGCTTGCTTCTGTGGCCCACAGTATTCGATGCAGCATGGGAGCTGTAATGGGCAAACATAAGCCAAAAGAAAGGTGAACCTGAGTGGTCCTGCTACCATTGTTTGGATTATGAATTTTTCTGCTGGATCTGGAAACCCCTTGATTTTATGAAAATAAGATATGGCTGTCAAATAGGAAGTTATGGTCTTTGCCTACAATTTTTGGTTAAACAAAAAGGCAATATAGAGTGACAACACTGTTGTTGACAAGGGCAATGGATCCTACAAATTGAAGTCCTGAAAAATTAACCCAGAATAACTAAACTCTGTTGTGTAAGGCTGATGGCTGGGGTGCAAGCAAATAGTACAAAAAATTCCATGATCCATGTTCATAAATTTCAAACCCAACAATGACAGCAAAGAGATTCCAGACTTGCCAAAGCGTCAACATTTATCTTTCAATACCAATGTGAAGAAACAAATTTCACTCCTGACTTCAGACAGGCAGTCACCCATGAAAGGCAACTGGTGGTTTTAAACCGGTCCTCTCAACCTTAGAAATATTTATCATTAACTACAGATTCTAGTTCTTTTCCAAAATGTATAGGCCTAACCACCCAAAACACAAATTTCATTACTTCTGCCAAAAATATAAAGAGACCTGATAGGCCTATCACCTTTTAGTTCTCCGGACTTGTCAGTCAGTTTACAGCAAAAGAGTAAAGTAGGCCAACATCGTTTTTGTGATATTTATGCATCTGGAACATTATAAACACACTCTACGTCCACTATAACTATGAGTGGTTTGAAACAGGTCCTCTCAACCTTTGAAACAGTCTTCATTAACTACCGACTATAGTGTTGACAGAATGTATAGGCCTAACCACTCAAAACTTAAAATTAGACAAAAATTCAAGCCAGCATGCCATATCTGTATGCGAAATAATGAGGCTTCGTCTCAGTCCCTTCGGTTAAATGTATTAATTGACTATGGGAAAGCATGTCCTGGGACCACAACCACACATGTAAATGAAAGAGAGCCAACCAAAGATTGAATGCCTTGCAATGTCATTTTTTGCCTTTTTCTCCTTGAAGTTGGTATGTAGCACATCCAAATATTTGAGAATTTTGTCTTCAGGTAGCCATAGCTCCATTTTTAATTTTACTACATCCAGCTCAGTGCCAAGAAAAACCAAAGTTTGAGCAGGACCCATTGCTTTTTCATGTGCAACAGGTATTTCTATATATCTTCACAGAGAGACAGAAATTTAGTAAGTGAAGGAAACGCCCTTCTTTTGTTTTGTGTGCTGTCCAAAAATCATCCGTGCAGTGGACACTATATGGAGTGTATAATTTATTCAGCATCATCCATTCTAGAGCAGAGCTTAGGGCCTCGAACATTTTGCATGAACTTGATGTGCCCATAACCAAACAACAGTCATAATAGAACTTTCCATTCCAGGTGAAACACAACAAACTGTACTTATTAGGATTCACCAAAATGAGTCTAATTCCTATAGTCATGAACACATTTGGGCCTAGGTGTTTAAGACAGCAGACTGCATCGTCGATGCCACCATATTGGACATGTGCTGCATCTGGGGGGATACCCCATTGATCAAGTTAGAATCATTAGAATTCGCATATGACAGATTGTGGATGAGATGGAAATCTCCTTTTTGTTGGAACCAGGCCTTAAGGATTGAGATTAATGTTTTCAAAGAGTTTTGAGTCAAAATGACCGGCTATCAAACTTGCAGCAATTTCTTTTTGATTTTTTTGTGAAACCCCATTTAGATTCATTCTCGCATTTTCGAATTTGTACAATTTTGCCCTGATCTATCCCCCTCAAAATCTAAAGAGAGACCAAATTTGAAACCACCCACTAAATAATCAATCTTATCGTGCTAATACCTGTGTAAGCACTCTTCTAATCTTTCAACTGGAATTGGGGTGGGTAGGCTGCTACCATGTCAGTAGGAGGAGAATTCGTGATTTTGGTTAGAATTTTGTGAGGATTCATCTTTCTTTACACATCTGAAGATGGGATGGGAGGCAGGGCACTTGAAACACTGATGGTTTTATTTACATGGCCCTCTTCTCTAAATTCCCAGGTGGAAGTTGTAACAATATCTACTGTGGGTGCAAGTTTTCTTTCCAGTGCGACCTCGGCCCCAAAAGGACTGAGACTGACTCACTGTTTGGCTGTCGTGCCTTTTGACCATGCCACGTGGCATGGCATAATTCACAATGACGTATTCAACCTCCTCCCATCTCAAGTTTTCTGATTGTTTCATTCGTCATAGTGTCACCTTCCGAGCGCTTTTTTGCGATTTGAGGCGGTAAAAGTTGAAATCATATTGTTACAAAATGGTTTGATATAAACTTCATATCATTTCATTGCCCACAGCTTTTGAAAGTGATGTGATGTTGAAAATACCATTTGCTGCATAATATAGTTTGGCTTTATTCAGAAAAACAAAAAGATTATTCAGAGTATTTCAAATCAGTATATACTCAACGGCAATAGCAGTTGTGGTCAGGTGCATTGTTTTTAAGTACAGTTTACAAAAATATATATGACATGACATTTGGACCAAACAATTAGAAGTAAAGATGAAGTGTGTAGTACTTTAATACTTATGTATGTGTGCCAACACAGACATATTGTTTTTTTATGAATTCTTTCTTGCTTTCTTTACAGGCAGATTTGTCCGACATTTCATTTTAAAAGTATTATACATATGTACGTAGTAACTCCAAACTTGGAATGATTATAGTTCCATGCATGAAGTCTTGAGTTTTTGTAAGCAGGTTCAACGGTTTTGAAAATTATGCAAGTGAGGGCCATTTGAAAAGTTAAATCTTGAAAATCTGCAAAATTGTTATAGGTATAGGTATCCGATCCAACTTCGATTGATATGTTTGTAACTAACGTTTTCTTGTATTTATATGTGACCTCTAAAGGTCAAAGGTCAAGGTCATTTTGCCATTTGAAATTTTCTTCTAGTCGTGACTCGGTTAATTTTTTATCGAACTTTGATCATGTTGGGCCCAAACTGTAGATATTGTAACACTGCACATTGTTGTAGTATACATCTGACCTCTAGACATAAAAGGTCAAGGTAATTTGGACCTTTGAAATTTTCATCCAGCAATTACTTGGTCTATTTTTATCTTGTTTTAATCATGTTGGACTCAAATTCTACATATTGCATTACGGCAATTTTTTCTATTTACATGTAACCTCTAAAGGTCAAAGGTCAAGGTCATTTGGACCTTTGGAATTTTCATCCAGCCATCACTTGGTAAATTTTCATCCAAATTTACTTATGTTGGACTCAAATTGTAGGTATTGGAACATTGCACATTTTTGTCAATGACATGTTACCTCTAAAGACCAAAGGTCAAGGTCATATGGCCCTTTAAAATTTTCATCTAGACACAACTTCATCAATTTTCATCTGATTTGGTTCATATTGGGCTTAGATTGTAGATACTGAAACACTGTACGTTTTTGTAATTGCATGTGACTTCTTCAGGTCAAAGTTCAAGGTCATTTGGACCTTTGAAAGTTTCATCAGGGCATAAGTTGGTCAATTTTTATCCAATTTTATTCATGTTGGGCTCTAACTGTGGGTATTTCAACATTGCACACTTTTATAATTTACATGTGACCTCTATAGGTCTCAGGTCAAGGTCATTTGGACTTTGAAATTTTCATCTAACCCATAAGCTTAATGGAATGTGTAGTACAAAAGAACGAACGTTTTATGCTTTAAATATTTACAAGTTTTGAAGGCACACAGATTTGGTTGAAGCAAATCTTCTTTTCTAGTTTCTTTTTCCCCCTATCTTTCTTTACAGGCAAATTTTTCCGACATTTCACTTAAAAATTATTATACGCAGAAACTCCAAACTTGGCATGATTATACTTCTAACATGAAGTCTTGAACTTTCGTAAGGTTTGACGGTTTCGAAAATTATGCAAGTTAGGGCCATTTTAACATTTTTTAAATCTCCAAAACTATTATAAATACACGTGACCAATCGAACTTCAATTCATAGGTTTGTATCACTGTACATTTTTGTAATTTGCATGTGACTTCTAAAGGCCAAATGTCAAGGCATTTTGCCATTTGAAAGTTTCTTGCAATCATAACCCGGTCAATTTTTATCCAATTTTAAGCATTTTGGACCGTTTTGTGTGTGTGTGTCTGTGTGTTTCAGGGGGTTTGTTGTGCCTGTGTTTTGGTTTCTGTTGTACGTCAATACGCCTAGATGGCTGATATCAAGGGCAGCGTATCATTTAGCGCCTTAGGCACAGGACAAAATCCGGGGCATATATATTGCCTGTGTCGATTGGTGTAAAAACTTATGAAGGTATATAGGAGCGAATTTTCTCATGATCAAGCCAAAACCAGTTTGAAAATGAAAAAAACATAGTGTCTCGTCACACGCGGGTGCCAGTGTGTATCCTGCAGACATGTTATACTGTCGGCTAATTTACACTGTGTTGCGGCCAGAGCTTACACCAGGTTCATTTATTTTTGGACAAAACAGACATAATGCGTCAGACTCAGGTTACAGCCGTCAGCCGACACAATGCTGTCTACACCTGATCAGAGCGGCTTAAAGTATGTCCAATACTACGGGTACTACATGGCAGATGTGATCAAGAATGCTGGTATAGGTAGCACTTGCACTGTACTCGTTCAGGTATTTGGAATAAGATGGCAGCACTGTCAGCGGGAGGTAATGGTTTATTAAAATACGTTGAAACGTATTTTTAATGATAATCTTTAACGAGCTTATCCAGGATTTAAAGAAACATTTCACACAAAGTCCACTAGGCTTTTAAGCAAAGATACCCTTTCCTGTTAAAAAAGGTGATGAAAATAATAATAATAATGATAATAATAATAATAATAATAATAATAATAATAATAATAATAATAATAATAATAATAATAATAATAATAATAATAACAACAACAACAACAAAAACAATAATAGTAATAATAAAAATAATAACAATAATAACAATAACAATAAAGAGGAGGAGGAGGAGGAGGAGGAGGAGGAGGAGGAGGAGGAGGAGGAGGAGGAGGAGGAGGAGGAGGAGGAGGAGGAGGAGGAGGAGGAGGAGGAGGAGGATAATTATAATATGGGATTACTTAGTAAACATGGAATAAATGTGTTGTTAGGAAAAACAAATGCCCCAAACCACCCTCGATAAATCTCGGCTCAAATATAAAGAGCATACAGCAAAACACATTTCCATTTTTTTTTAAATATTGCCATCCGTCCAAACACTGGCTGACAGTGTTTCTTCAAATCCCGCATAACCATCCATCCATCACTCACACACACACACACACACACACACACACACACATATGTGTACATATATATATATATATATATATATATATATATATATATATATATATATATATATATATATATATATATATATATATAGTGGTCCCCCTCTTATAAGGCCACCTCAAATGCAGCCAAAAACTGGCCTTATAAGAGGGGTGGTCTCTCTTGAGGGAAGAATATAATGGAAATACCATACTTTCTGTACAAGAATGCTGGCTTTCAAGGGGAGTGGCCTCTGGTGAGAGGGGCCTCATAAGAGGGGGACCACTGTATAGATAGATAGATAGATAGATAGATAGATAGATAGATAGATAGATAGATAGATGGATAGATAGATAGATAGATAAATAGATAGATGGATGGATGGATGGATGGGTGTGTGGGTGGGTATGTATGTATGTATGTATGTATGTATGTGTATATATATATATATATATATATATATATATATATATATATATATATATATATATATATATATATATCCAAGAAAAAACTTACATTTAGTTGTACGAGTCCAGCTGACACTACATCGATACTGCTGTCGACCCGTCTGGGTGCTAGAGCAAGCATGTACTTAAGTGTAACATTTGTTTCGTTGGTGAGTTGTTTCCCGTGTGTGTGTTTTCGTATTCTTTAATATTTTTTTGTTTTGTGTCTGTTTTCTTTTTTCATTTGAATTTGTTTTTAATGGGCGGTTTTTTTTAATTTTCGGGTTGTCTTGTTGGCTGTGTTGTAGGTCTTTAGCATCATGATTTTCCACATATGGTCCCACTTGAAGGTTATAGAGCGCAATATTCTTTACAAGTGTCAAACATAAATTCGTACGAAATCTTTGCAAACATGCAGTTTTGATATAAATATGAATCAAACGTATCACAATGCAAAGTTTCTTCCGTGACGAAATCAATGTATAACACGGATAACAAAGATAAACAATGAATCTGTGATATCCCTGCTATAGATAGTTGATACGCTAAATGTGTCCCTCATTATCTCAGGATTCGTGCAACAGGCAAGGTTTTGTGTGTTGACGAGCATTCAGCTACCTACCAAGAGATGACTCATTGACACTGACCAAAACAGATACGGTAAAGAACTTCCTCTTAATTTTGGCTGGTAACTCGTCAAATATAACTTTTTTTGCTTTCTGTTGTTGAAGACACATTATTCTACATGTGAATACGAATATTATATCACTTGTACAAAATTCTCAACATTTACTATATTCGGATTGAGATTGGTTTTTCTTCTTCTTCTTCTTCTTCTTCTTCTTCTTCTTCTTCTTCTTCTTCTTCTTCTTCTTCTTCTTCTTCTTCTTCTTCTTCTTCTTCTTCTTCTTCATCTTCTTCTTCTTCTTCTTCGTCTTCTTCTTCTTTTCTTCTTCTTTTTCTTTTCTTTTCTTTTCTTGTTTACATATGCGTTTTTATAATCATATGTTAAAGTTTCCAGTCTTACAGCCACCGGAGATGGTCAATAATCTTCCAGAAGTGCTTGTGGTCTATTTTGCAATTTCGTAAACTTCGGTAAACAAACTAGTTGAATATCACTCAAACTGAAATACACCTTACAATAGCCATCGTTCAAAACAATATTTAGCCCGGCTAATCACTGTTTTGAACAATAACCGTGGTAATACTGATTGCACATTAATGTGAGGTGTACGGAAATCTGTTTCCATGTCCATAGCAAACTACACGGGGTTTCTATTATGAGTTTAACGTCTCGGAACCAGGAGGTACTCTTTATATATTGCAAATTAGGACGTTGTCGCCTGGAAGATCACGCATTTTCAACAGAAATTCACTTTCTAAGGCCCCTTATCTCACAGTAGTTAGATCTCCAAGATTCCACTACACACACACACACACACACACACACACAGATATATATATATATGTATATATATATATATATATATATATATATATATATATATATATATATATATATATATATATATATATATATATATATATATATATATATATATATATATATATATATATAATGTATATATTGGTTAGATGTGATGTGGTGTTGTATTTCTTCTTGTGCAGATTAGATAGTGTATATATTGAAAATCGGCGAGCAGAAAAATTCTGCTGCAGTTAAATTCCAGTGTGTTGGAGGACCAATCAGCAAACATGTGCGAAACGAGGCATCACTTTGGTTCCGAAGCTGTTACCTCAGAAGTCCTCACTTTGAATTTCGAAGCGACAGAAACTAGAAGCGACTTTTCCGTGCAAAAAACATTATGCATCCCCGCAGCAGATGCCTCTCACCTGAGACCACCCCTCTAAGAGAGCCTCGTTCATCTGCAGAAAGGTTGACCTTGACCTTTGACCTCAAACTCACCTCTTAGCTAATTTAAGTGAAGTTTTACCTGGGTACATAAAGACCATGTTTGATGGCCTTCAATCATACCAATTTGAAGATGTGGCAGGGAAACCATTTTATTTTGCAAGGCATTGTGGCTTTGACCTATGACCTGAAGGTCATCCACCAACATGTGGAAAAAAACATAAAATCTATGGAGCATCTGTACCAAAAGGTTTCAAGTGAATCTTACTTACGCTTTTGAATAAGTCAAAATGTGAACTACCATTGCATACCCCATTGACTTACATGGTAATCAATCGTAATGCAAAATTAACCACATATACATTAAAAATCCAAAAACCTTTCGGGCACGACCATTTGAACACAATGGGTAGATAACAAGCCAATGTACATCCCCAGCAAGCTTAAAATGAATCTGGCCAATTGTTTTGGAGAAAAAATTTAAAATGTGAATTACCATTGCAATCCCAACTGCCTTACACAGTAATCAACAGGAATGTATGCAGTTTGATCTTTCAATGTCACTCAAGTTTGAAATAAACCATACATATAGAAAGCCCATAGGTACTTTCCTATTAATGTTTAATAGTAACCTAAAATTGGGCCTACGATGCACTATTTCGAAGGTATAAGCCAATATGTGAAAATTGCTGAGTCAGCACAAAAATGCAACAAGGATTTGACCTTGACCTTTGACCTAGCCGTTGTATGTTATCATATGGGAAAAAATTCCCAGACCCATAGACTATGTGTACCAAATTAGGAGACAATAGGTCAAGAGGGAACAGAAATATAAGGAAAATAAAATACGCGATGGCGGCGGTGGATACGGCGGCCGATGGGACTAAACACCATGTGCATCCCATCCTACGCCGGATGCAGGATAACACCAAAACCTGAGTAGTTCGATACGGTATATTGAAAATACTTTGGATTGATAAAAAAACTGTTGCAAAACAGTTGTACCTGCTCCCTTCGCAACCCACCTGTCCCCCTCTCGAGTTCCATGGTGATCAATCTTTTTAATGTACGTTTTACATCTGACTGGTATTATATTTCAAATTGTCAATAATTGACACATAAGTGATGATGTGCTCTCGTTGACTATATGATTTCTGATGCCGTCACTGGCATACTGTTATTATGTGTAAACTACTGTAAGCGAGTCTTCATACAACATGAAGAATATATACAATCACCTGAATGGTGCTCGCAGTACCCCTACCTTATGGACATTTTGTTGCATAAGAAGATATTGGAAGTTCCTGCGTACATTGTAACTGTGATATTGATTTAGTTTAAGTATGTACGTAGTTTTATAAAACACGAAACAATGTGTTGTCGTGTTAAGTGCTTGGGGGCAAAGGATTGACGAAAAATGTTACTTAATAAAATTAAGTATAACGTTGGACTCCATCTCCATAGCAGAAATGTCTTTGCTATACATGTCCATTAACTCCCAGTATTAGAGCGCCCACTGATTCACCTTTTCCTTTATGTATTCAGCTCTTGTTGAGTCCGTATGTCAAATTCTGGGTGGAGCCTGATGCCCCTAACCTAATATCAAGGGAGTGCCTTCCATATATATATATATATATATATATATATATATATATATATATATATATATATATATATATATATATATATATATATATATATATATATATATATATGTGTGTGTGTGTGTGTATAGTCACCTCAGTAAACAACACTCCGGGCACCGTGGCTTCCGAGTGTCGCAATCTCTTTTAATTTGTAAACATCTATAGAATTATGCTACACAAAACGAATTTCTCTCAAACTACGCGAAGTTGATTCCATTTAAAAATTAATGTTGTACAAGCTGATAAAATCCATGTCCGGTACTTCCACGAATGTTCAGAGGCACGCACGCGTTACCTTTGGAGAAGTACACCATTAGTTACGACAAGATCGAGGCCGAAAATACCGACATCAAATCATGCCTTGTAAGGATATATCTCATACTTGATCGGTTGATTTATTAACTACCTGGGACGACTTCAATATCGTGGTGACTAAACAAGTGTGCCAGGGAGTAAGATTTGGTGAGTGGACGTTATGGTGACAGCTCTGCAGCCGACCGATCCCAAGACCAGCGCATCGTGTGAATGACAGGTAGGATGGCTTCTCTATTACCTGTGGGTATACTCACACACATGAAAGGAAAAGCGAAACCGATGAGAGCGTGTATCCTTTTAAGCAGCAATAAAGATCAAGGCCACGTATGTAGAACCCTAACACCTACGTCTGACAAGAGCTCTTGTTGCAGAATTGTGTTTTATCACAACTCTTACATTCAAAAGCTGGGTTTTTGCGTCCTAAGTTCCATAGTGTGGTGCCGTGACAAGTGTAGCATGGTATCTAAGTTGAAGACGTTTGCCAAGATTGCTGTCTGTCGACATAAATTTAACACGGAAAGAGGAAAGTTAACCGACACGGACTGCTCGTGAGCATGTTCGTGGGATGCTTAGCGTGACGTCAATGTTGCCGTTGCTTTGTTTTGTTTCTTGGAAGAAATAATACACTTTAAGAATTTCGTCCACAAAATTGGTTAATACATTCACTTTGTCCACAGATTTTGGTAAAGGTTACCAATTTTGTTCACGAAATTGAGTATAAGACTTAATTTTGTCAACCTAATTGAGTAAGTCTACCAATTTTATCCACAAAATTGAACAAGACTACTAATTTTGTCAAAGAAATTGAATAAGACTACCAATTTTGTAAAAAAAATAAATAAATAAATAAAATAAATTGCAAAACCCTCATTAATTTCGTCCACAAAATTAAAAATGGCTTCTCAATTTCATCAATGGAATTGTTACTCGTTTGACTTTATTGGCATTGGTTTTCTGGAATAAAGTTTTGAGCATAAAATTGTGCCAATATTCACAAAAGTGAAGCCTTTCCACGAAATTATAACACCCTGCATGATTCTGGAGACGAAACTGTATGCGAAAAAGACTAATTTGAACATGTTTTACAAAATTCACCATGTTATTTGATTCTGCGCGGAACATTCTAAGCTTTTACCAATTTTCTGCACAAGGTTTTCAATTTCATCTACTCTTTTATATCTTTGTCCACGGAATTGGATATGGGTGAAATGCACAAAATTCAAAGTGTGATTCACGAAATTGAAAATTCCTATCAATTTAGTAAATGAGAAAATCTACGAAATCAACGTGACATCACAAGTTTTCCTAATTATAGCATACTGTGGACAACATTTCAGAATTTATTTTTCGTTAGCTGCTACAACTTGATCCAAAGGTATATTTTGCAGGGATTAAAAAATCTAACTAAGGGTTGTTTTGAAATGGGTTGCGGTTATGACAAAAGCAAATTGTAAATTGTACTGGTTGTCTGTCTCCGGTTAGGTGCTTCCAAATAGTCAGCTGATTGACCCTGGTGGAAATTCTGCACATAAACATATGTTTGTGGCTCTTCTAAAGAGAACCCATTTTCCAACCCTACTTCTTCTACTTATAGCAGATAAAATCACAGCAGCACCACTTGCTGCACATATTTAGGTCTGGAATTACACATTATGTAATAATATGTTAATTAACTTATAGGTTTAGACATAGAGACTGGATCGGTCATGGAGTGTAGAGTGAGTGGAATGTTTTATATATATATATATATATACATAGATTGATAGATAGATAGATAGATAGAGAAACAGACAGACAGACAGACAGACAGACAGACAGACAGACAGACAGACAGACAGACAGACAGACAGATAGATAGATAGATAGATAGATAGATAGATAGATAGATAGATAGATAGATAGATAGATAGATAGATAGATAGATTTAGTACGACACACGGAAGATGTGGCACTGTTGCTGCTGTTTGTATAACAGAAAGATTCCTGTTTGGTTAAAAAAGTGAAATATGATTCATTGAACCAAATTTTTAGATACCTATCCTAGGCAACCCTATTTGACGTGGATATGGTTAGCCGTTTTGGAGAAAACATATACAGATACATTTACACTGGTACCCTATGCAAACAGCAGTAACATATATTCACCATTATGTAATTATCGTCTGGAGGTATCGAGAGGTGTCCCTGTATTATTTTAAAGCAACTGGCCAAACAATTTCAGAGATGAGGCCTGTAAAGATTTCCCGTTTAAATGAACAAAGTAATAAAAAGTGAATGATTTATCGCAGCACCATACATGGAAGAAACGTCTTGGAGACACATTTTAAGGACAAACGCCACCAACTTTGAGGAGTTGAAAATGCAACTAACGACAGTTGAAGATTGACGACAGACACAGACCCCAGCCGTTAGCTCAGCTGACTGATCAGTCTCACCTGAAACTTAAAAGCTAATATATTGTTTGATTGATCAACATTAACTGGGTGTTTCATTTAACGGTTTTTTCAAAGATCGATCTAAAACAGCCTTACAACTCATCTTTACAGCAAGTAAGCAATATGTATAATCCATAACTTAAATTTACAGGCGTAGGAAAGTAAATAGTTGTAACTGGAAAAGATTTGCTTCAAAGCAAATCTGTCCGTGTGCCTTCAAAAGCTGTAAATATTAAATGCAACAACTTCTGTCCTTTGGTACTTCACATTCCATTAAGCTTATGGCTGGATGAAAATTTCAAAGTCCAAAAGACCTGGACCTTTGACCTTTAAAGGTCACATGTAAATTGCAAAAATGTACAGTGTTACGATACCCACAATTTAAGCCCAAAATGAACCAAAGCAGATGAAAATTGACTAAGTTATGGCAAGATAAAACTTTCATAGAGCCAAAATGACCTTGACCTTTGCCCTTTAGAGATTACATGTTCTTACAAAAATGTGCAGTGTTACAATAGCTACAATTTGAGCCCAACATAATCAAAATTGGTAAAACATTCACCAAGTTATGGCTAGAAGAAAGCCACAATCGAAAGTAGCCTTTGACCTTGAAATGACCTTTGACCTTGAGTTGACCTCTACCTGAAGTGAACATTGACCTTCAAAATGACTTTTGACCTAAAATTGACCTTTGACCTTGACATGACCTCGACATTTGAGGTGATCTTTGCCTTGCTATAATCGAACTCCTATACACTCGGAACACATCTACTATAGTATAAGATATTGAAGATTTAAAAATTTAACTAGCGCCCATTTGCATAATGTTGAAAAGCATGACCTCTCATTATAAAAAGGCAAGACTTCATTTATGGAATTATAATTGTGCCAAGTTTGGTGTTTCTATCTATAATTGTGTCGGAGAAAAAGGGCGAACAAATTTGCTTGTAAAGAAAGAAGGAAATTAAGAAAGAAAGAAAGAAAGAAAGAAAGAAAGAAAGAAAGAAAGAAAGAAAGAAAGAAAGAAAGAAAGAAAGAAAGAAAGAAAAAGAAAAAATCTGGGAAAACAGTATGTCTGTCTTGGCACACATACATAATAATGTACAACAGATGAGAAGACATTAACGATACTTTACCACTTGTGAAAATCACACGTAAAATATATGAACAATTTACATAAATATAACCATAGTAGGGTTACGTCTTAAAACTTACTACGGCTGGCATTTTTACTTTATATCATATATAGCCAGATGTAATCAGCTCAAAATTGTTTGAATGGCAAAACTGATGCTTAACTTATGGGATTATACAATAAGGAAATAACTTTAAAGGTCCGATGAGATTCAATGGGTACCACAAATTAGAAAGTTGATGTTTACGGTCGTTAGAAATGATATCTGGAAACCAAAATGTTAAATTTCATTTTTTGAATAGTGTTTTTTTAGCTCCAAAAGTGCATCACATTTACGACAGGAAAACGCGCGAATTTTCTCCGATCATGGCCCGATGCGGGAAAGTGTTACTGACGTCACAAACGCAACCCGCTGGCCGTGGTGTGTGTGTTCCAAGCCAGAGCACATTCAGTTTGCCCCGAGTTATGGCAGATACAACAGAGCATAGTGATTCCGGAGAGTATGAATTGTACGTGTTCTGATAACGATGAAGAAGAATTAATAACAAAAGCTGTAGCAGCAGAGGGAAAAGATCATTCAGCCTTACACACATGAGGGGACGCCTAGAACCCTACCGTGACCAGTACTGCAGGGAGTGCAGCCCTGGTACAGCCAGACGATCCCAACTTGCCGTCTGGGCAATGATAATTCGTTGCAAAAGAGATATTTGCTATCAAAACTTATGAAATTCCATTTAATAAGAACAAGCATGAATACAATAAATCGGAATTTGCGTCAGGATGGGCCAGGTCTTGTAGTATTTCAAATTCTAGCATTCACTGCAACGCCTACGGTATATTAAAAGTCTAAACAAACAGTTAATTTTCCTTTCCCATATGTGTGGTCTATGGATGATGAAACATAAGTTTGCATTTATGAATACAGCTTTCAATATCGGTATAACTCCTACCTGGCAGTAACCTCACGACCCTTGGAGGGTAGTAATTAATGTTTCCGTATACATTGTGATCAGTGCACGTGTTTATGACATCCTTTATTTCAGATGATATCCATCATGTAACAATGGAAAATATTTTCCTGTGACTGTCTTATTTTCTGGTTCCATATGAACAACAAAGGTACAATGAGATGGAATTTTGTACACCCGATTATTGGGAGCTGGCCGTGGACTGTCACAAACATTGACACATGACTGAAAAAGATGAAAGGCCAGCCGTCCACTGGCCTAGGCAGCTGTGCAGATGAGGCGTGAATATGGTAGCTATCCAAACAAGTGTTATCTGGTTATGGGATTAAACACCTTGCAACATACACATAACAGTGGCCAACTAACTCAACCTGTTACAGACTGTTCAACCCTAGACCTGGGTATGGAACAAGATCGGTCCTTGTTTGTCCATGTTTTCCATCCATTTTTTCCACCAAGTGAATTAAAAGTGATTAAACACGCTGAAGTTTTGTTACAATGTTACTTTGTAACAGCATCTTAGACCAGCGTTGTCACTGTGACATTCATTTGATAGTTATGTGATACATTGTAACAGTCGTAGAATTACTGGGGCTATACTTTGCTGTTATGCAAGCTTTGAAATCAGGGTCATACTGAAGATTAATTTGTAAATACTGTTTAAAAAACCAACAAACAAAAAGAAAAACAAAAAAAGAATGAATCACTGTTCCTGGTTTTATGATTAATACATAATTTGGTCAGTTCCATGAATCCTTCTATTGGCCAGTAATGGGACCGTATTTGGCAACAACAGCAGCTTTTTCTTGCCAAACCTATCCTAAACATCGTCATATTTGACACATCAAAGTCATTTTCCACAAAGTGATTCCCAGGGCCTTGCCACTTCTCCCTGTAAATCTTGACTGTGCGGGTCCGCGCTCCCCTTAATTTCAGGTCTTTGGGGAAATATAAACAAGCTGTATAACTTGTATTGCAACAATTAACAGCAACACACCAACCCATCCTGGGCGGGAACAGGGACGAAAATGAATTTTTCTACATGCATTTCTAATCCTATTGGTTTAAACATATTTTATTCAGAAAAGAAAACAACTGGGGAGAAGGGCATGCTAATATTGACCCCTCTGGCAAGAAGAATACAATCATGTTAATAAAGGATGAATAAGATATGTTTAAACCAAGTGACACTTGACAGCCATGGCTTGCTAGCATGGTCGGAGTCTTTCTGTCAGCCAGCGGTGTTGCGTTTGTGACGTCACAAGCCTGTCGCGCCTTGTGGGTGTCGGAAATGAACGGAAAGCGACGATTGAAGGCACAGTGAGTTTTTAAAATAAAAATGTAAATAAAAGTATTATTTTCACATCCAGTTTTTAAAAATCGCACTGCATGATGAAAACAAACCATGAGTCACCCATGTATTAAATTTGAACAGGGTCAATCAAGAGGACCTTTGAGAAGAAAAAGGATATAACTCTCAAAATCTGGTTCTAATAAAATTAGGAATATAGTCCGTGGCAGGTCTGACAAGCAAAACTGCAAGTCATTCTCTCAAGCAACTAACGAGCACAAATACCCCCCCCCCCCCGAAAAAAGAGGTTTTAATAAAAGGTTGAATTGTGCAAGTGTGATAATAGTGTAACAGAAAAGCCAACTACAAACTGTAAGCATGAACTCGCATAGAAAAGCGCAAATAATAAAAGCAACTTTTTGCTATTGACTTCAATGTCAGAAAATCCACTCCGTGGGTGACGGACAAGAAACAAAAGCATCTCTTTTCGATTTACATTTGGATGTGCAGATTAGGTACTACTGAGTAAAACTGGCCTTGTTATGCGCAAGTAAATGAAACATTAAATAGGCACTTAGAAAAAGGTAAATGAAAACCGAGTAGCAAAATACATAGCGCCTCAAAAAGTTGATGTGTTTCCAACATAGCAACGGAGCTAGGTGATCGTCTCTAAGACAAAATTCCAAAATATAGTGTCTTTGGTCCCAATGATGAGACATCATTGGTCATTCGATTGCATGCTGACAGTTACCATGTTCTATGGCAACAAGCCACCATATATATCCGTTTTTGTAGCTTGTTAGTCACTCAGTATCAGCTCTCTCTGTACAGTGTAACTGAATAAAAGGTGAAGTTGGAACATCCTGCCTCGTTGGCATTTTCATCTGCAGAAGACAAGTGATAGGTTTGTCTGCGAAGCGGGCCTTCTACCTCCAGCACATCAAAAAAAAAAAAAAAAAAAATCTGCTTCGCAGACATGTGATAGCTCTCCTCAGTCTAAAACACAGCCCCTGTCACAACACCCTTGGTATTATGAAATAATTTGGTATTACATTTTATTACCAAATTACACACAAAGGAAACCGCTTTGCTGTTAACGAGTTTTATCACAACTGCATTGATACTGAATATGCTACCGGTTTTAAAAAAACTGCCTTTTTCGAAACACCCAGAGCAACCAAGGTATAAAATGGTTGCTGTAGATCAGGAGTGGGAAAGAGTGACACCCGATCCACTTGGATTAATCGCATGAGGTCCACCATCTTCTATCATTAAATATGAATTAGACCCAGTGTTTAAAATGATTTTTGTGAAAAGTTGATCACCTTGCTTGCTGATAATAATGAGTCAGTTTCGCTAAAAGAACTTCTGTGACGGGATGTCCATATTGCAAAGGTCATATAAAGCTATGTCTGTTCAAACACGTTATTATGTGGCATGAACGATCTAAGGTGCAAGCATTTTCCATCTGCACCAAACTCTTTTTAAATGAAGAATCTGTCACTGATTTTTTGTGAATCATCGTGATTACAAGTTCATTGCTTCTTTCGAAATCTTACAATGTCCCACCATCTGTCATTTACCTAGATGCATTCATCCTGTCGTGTTTCCGATTTCTCTGCACGGTCACAAAGTAGGATTGTCTCTTCATCAGTGGATCAGTACCGTCCCGATTATTTGCTTTCTCTCAATTACCAGTAGGCTTAAATGCCAATGCCTCCTTTCCCAGTCCTACCAAATATATCATGTCCAATCGTATAATAAAATATGCTTAAATCAAAATCATTTATGTTGGATATAAGAGTGTCAAGAGTCTCTGTCTAATGATTGAAGACAGTTCGGCCGCGTGCAGAATCATTAACTTATGTTCGAATACAAAATCCTGACATACTTGAGAACAGACGATACACCAAAAACCTGGTGACCAAGTAGGCTCATCAGTGGAAACGCATTAATGCAAACTTAAGCAAAGTATGTATTTTTATAAAAGGGCGTGATCCAAAAAATGTATTTAGAATTTCATTGTTGTGCTAATTTGTGAAAAAATAAGATTCTTGACATACAAATGAAATATCACATACATATACATATATATGTGGAAACAGCATTTCACAAGTTAAATTTTTTACACATAAAGCAAGTGAATCATCTTCCGTATACGGTTTTTTTTTTTTTTTTTTTCAAATTATGAAACGCTAAAACAGGCGTTCGAAAACTGAAACAAATATTTTTGAGCCCAGACTTTTTTTCAGCAACATGGATGCACATCATGTCTGGGCAAAAAACTGAACTCAATAAAATCCGAGGAGAGTAATTTGCACATTATAAAGCCATGTGACATCTAACGCGCTTGTCAGAGATAGCCGACATTAATTGTACTTTAATGTGACGGCAGTTCGTCATAGCTATAACTTCTTACATTTCGATAAAACAGCTCTTCACAAAAACAACAGTACCTGAAGGGTAAATTGGAAGCACAGTCATCGCCGGGCGATAGAATATCCATTCCTCGAAAAACTATGAGACAAACAGGCAGCAAGATTTATATTATTACATGCGTAAACGTGTTTAATTTCAGCTGGGTTACCCACACAATACATATCTCTATCACTGATCTGGGGGGCCTTCCGGTCACAAAGCGCAACGCAGAATGTACAAGATACATATTATTACGATACATGGTGTATGTACAAGACACACAGGATACAAGACACATATAACACAATATATAATGTGTGTGCAAGACTCATAGCCCAATACATTATGTATAAGACGTACACTACAGTACATGGTGTACATACATGACACCAGAGACGTGCACAGAGACACGCGTTCACGTCTTTCGTCGAAAGCAAACAAGCCAGAACACCCGCTCCTGTGACGTCACGGTCTTTTCTGTGCTGCGGTGTCGGACAGCGTGGAGGGGGGCAATAATACTTAATAGAAAAATGAGACTTCTCTTCTTACGGATCACCGCAGACACATGAGCACAACTTTAGTTTGAAAAAGGGGGAATTGACATTTGAGTGGCCGAGACTTGGCTGCATCTGACAAATATTGGCAAAACGATGACCATGAGCACAATGTGGTCGAAAATTACTGGTATCTATTTCCAACCTTTTTTTTTCCAGTTGGAGAGAGATACGGACTTTCGCTTATCCTGAACCAGATTGTTCCGAAACCTTATGATATGATAGAAGGCAAGAAATAGCCATCAAAGCGAGCCCTTTGGAATTTAATTTGTCGTAACGTAACGTTCGTTCACTCTACGAAGTATTCGGTATATGACTTTAGCGAAGATCACCCATTTCAAGTATTGCTGGAGTCAACCTGGTTCTGTGAGGAGCGACGTGTCCTGGTGCCTTCAAATTGGACCTACTACAAGCGACCGACAGATCACTGCCACAGTTATCAAAAGCTACACATCCGTACTCGAGTATCGGACTGCGGGTAGTATTACTATGAAATACGTACTTCAAGATATCTGAAATTAAGTATATCCTCAGTTCAACTCAGTATATCTTTAAATACATGGAATTTAAGTTATCTTTAATTAAAATAAGGATTAAAATAAAATATTTGTTAATTTGAAAGACAGATATCTTTAATTCAGTTTGAGATATTTTAATTTATTTAAATTGTAGATATCTATAATTTAATTTAAGATATCTTAAACTGTGTTTTAGATATCTTGACTTTTATTTCAGATATCTTGAAATAAATTTAAGATATATCTAATTTATCGTAAGTGCCATGCATTTAAAACACTATTTTAAGATATCTGCAATTTTAATTAAGATATCTTTACGCACATTAAAGATATCCTAAAATGATTAAACATTTATAAAATTTAATGTTTTGTTACTTATTAGTTATTTCTTGATATTCTTTATAGTATCCATAATTTCCCCTGTTTTTTGATACCAAGAAACCGAATTATTGATACCAAGAAATGAATTATTTATATCAAGATATCATTATGTTCAATTAATTCCAAATATCTTAAAGCTTGAATACTGACATCAAGAAATCGTACAAGCATCTTGGGAATTACAATTTACTACAAGAAATTGTTCGTAGAGTGGAAGGAACTACTGGTAGTGCTATTCATACCTTTGATTCTCTGGTCGAAATACTGCAAGTCTGAAACCCATGCACATAATTATGTAGTATATTTATTACTCTTAATTTCCATTTGCTAGAATCGCTGCATTTTCCAATCTTCTTAGTTCGTTTTCTTCTTGTCAATTCATCGTTTGTTTCCAAGATCAGTTCGCATGATCTATGTTTGGTTTCCTAAGATTTCTCCGTCTGTATGAGCAGTAAAATTGTTTGTCATAGCGAAGTAAATATATATTCTAATTTAATTACAAGAGGGTGCGCTATTTGTTTGTTTTGGGTTTTTGGGGGGATGGGGGTGGGGGTGGGGATTTGTTCTTTTCTGTTTGTTTTTTGTTTGTGAGATTTTTTGTTTGTTTGTTTGTTTGTTTGTTTGTTTGGTTTTTTCATTTTTTATGCCCATGTATATCAGGTACCCGTGTTTTGTACGCAAATAAACATAAAAAGGTGCAGCAAACTAAAATACAACAGTACAGAACAAATACATCAAATTTAAAATGACTGTACTGGACAGTGACGAGAGATTATCAATGGAGTAATTGCCTCCTACATAAATTTTCCAGTTTCTGTGATGACTCACAGTTAATGTGCTCACTTTGAACACATTTATATTTGACTTCCAAAGGAAATGCTGGGACTTGGGCCAAAAATGGCATTGGCCCCAGCTATTTGATTTAACACTTCGTAGAAATATAGGTCAGAGCCATATTTCCCCGACACAGAACAGTGGACATGCCTATCTGAAGCCGACTCAAAAGAGCGGTTGATGTCAAGAAATGAATGGATTATTAATATAAAAAATCGAATTCTTGGTATCAAGAAATAAATAAATAGGAAAATAGCACCCCGTAGCTACCTTTGCACACATTTAAGACATACATTTTCAATTTGATATATTTAATGGAAATACAGATATCTCTGGTAAAATTTAGGATATCTTTACAGACACATTTGAAAAAAAAAATGTGTATTTATTGGAATTGAGGATGTTTTGAATTCCATTCAAGATGTCCTTAAATTACTGGTATCTTCTTTTGCACGAAACATTTTCCTGCAAAATCTGTTTTTAAAGATATTTCTGTAAAAGTATCTTGAATCCAAATAAATATCACTGTTGCCTATCACCCAGCCACTGACTTGAATACAAAAAAGCACTAACTTGAATACAAAAAGCGAGGCAAAGAACAAGTTTTTCTCACACACAGTCTCCACCAGAAAACATATGCCATCAACTCCAAGAAAAAACACCAATGGATAGACAGACATGCGGACAGACAGACAGACAGACAGATACACAGACACAGACAGACAGACAGACAGACAGCTAGCTACCTCGCTAGCCAGCTAGCTAGCTAGCTGGCTGGGTGGGTGGGTGGATGGATGGATGGGTGGGTGGGTGGGTGGGTGGGTGGATGGATGGATGGATGGATGGATGGATGGATGGATGGATGGATGGATGGATGGATGGATGGATGGATGGATGGATGGATGGATGGATGGATGGATGGATGGATGGATGGATGGATGGATGGATGGATGGATGGATGGATGGATGGATGGATGGATGGATAGATGGATAGATAGATAGATAGATAGATAGATAGATAGATAGATAGATAGATAGATAGATAGATAGATAGATAGATAGATAGATAGATAGATAGATAGATAGATAGATAGATAGATCAACGAGCACTGGACGCCATGCAGCAGAACTTGCTCACTTCGGCAATATGGTGGCAACTCCAAGTTGATCAGTTCCTATCCCCAACAAACCATACTATCCTCTATTTTTGCCTGCATCATTTCGTTTCCACGACAAAAAATTGCGTGTGATAGTCTCATTGGAACTTTGTGGGATTGAAGAATAATATATTGTTGCTAGTTATGGCACTTATACATAAACTGTGAAAAGGTGCTCTTCCGAGGTTTCTGTATCTTGCCGATGGTTTTGTGGAATTCTTGCAATGTCTTTTGCCAAGATCAAGTCTTTTAAAATCCAAATATATATGTATGTAATTTAGTGTTATGTAAATAAACGATAAATAGCCAAGATGTCATAGAATAAAGCTACCCCCAGACGGAAGCCTGTAGAAGCCATAAATGTACTTTGGTAGCAATGAGACTCTGCCATGTGCCTTAAATCTTGTTGCAACATAGTATGAAAATATAATAATAAGATCTTTAATACCAGAGGTCAAATGTCTTTTCGTGTCCTGAAAACCCACAACTAAAATATGTCATTTATGCTTAAATATTCTGACCTTTCGGTCAATTGATTTACAACGGCTATAAATAGGATGTTATCTTCATTTTATCACCCTTCCATGCTGGCACTTCATTATATAATTTGACTACATGTTGAATTTGAGATTATGAACAAAACAAATATAACAGTCTGAGGGAATCCTGGTCAGTTTTGCTATATGTCATGCTTTTTGACAGATCTAATAAGTATAAAATTGCACGGTACCTTTTTTGTGAGTGTATGTGGAAACACGATAATCTCATACATAAGTACATAACCAGAATCTTAGTCATTGGTCTCTTGATATTTAGCGACATCGATTTAGACGTATCTTTAAAAACATATTTAAACAAATCAAATTGATTTCAAAATATGCTGAAATTCATTTAAACAAAATAAGTATTTTTGAAATCTTGCCCAAAAGTTAACAGATGTATTTATACATGCTTACACA